>VZRN01005751.1:2046503-2097591 GCA_013397935.1 Dasyornis broadbenti | reverse complement strand
TTTTTTTTTTTTTTAATAACAGGACAGCATTCTGTCAAAAGTAGAAAAATAATGTTACTCTACTTCTAAAGTTACTTTGTTTGTGCATTCAGACTTTTATCCTTAGCTTAGCTTTAGATCTGCACCTACCACTTCCATAATTCCAGTGGGTAGCTTTTAGAAAACAGTGTGGGCCAAGAACCTGAATTCTATAATCTGGTTTGGACTGAAATGCACATTTTCCAGTCTGATTTCAATGAGTACATCTTGGACCAAGAGCAAGCCAACATAAGCTGCAAACTGTAGAGGAAAAATGTTTCTCCTGAAAATGTGTAGAATGCAGAGATTGGGAAATAAACACTTCTTATGGTGGTGATAGCGAGGGGGAGAGAAATGTAAAGCTTATGAGGGAAGGAGCTGTATCTATTTGACCATATTATGCAAACTAACATCACCAGAACTTGGGAATGGGGGGGTTGCAGGTAGTCACACAGTGGCACACATTGCACTTTACACAAAGCAACCTCCTGTAGTGTGGTCACTTCTCAAAGTTGCATTTGCTTGCAGTGAGAGAAAAGGGACCAGATTCTTAAAATCAGTGCTGATGGCCTTTAAAAACTGGATGAAGATAATTGTTTCTGTTAAAGGTAGGCTTGTGAAGTCCTGAAATTTGATTGTGAAGAACATCTTAAATGGCATATAATGGGAATTAAGTGCCTTCCTGCCCCAGCAGAGCACAGTGCCTATCTTTGCTGCTATGAAATCATAGAAAATAAGCTTTGACAGGAGTTCAGCAGGTCATCTAAATGATCCCTAAGCCAAGGCAGATGAGCCTAAATCTTCCCCAGTGCTGTCTGTGCTGATTTGTGTTTCCTGAGACTCACAATACCACACCCTGGTCAGTTATTTTACCACGATGCTTCCTTATCCTGCAGCAGTATGGCATGCTCAGCAATGGGAGCTGTCTCAGCAGTTGATTTCACTGGTTGAAACAGCTGTCCTTTATTAGGATGAGAACAACATACCTCATCTGTATTTGTGATGCTGAAAATTACTTTATTTTCTCAATTATGGTCTGAAGGCTCAGTAAAGAGGTGCTTAAATGTAGATTTATCTGAAAGTACATGGAAAGTTCTCTAGAGGGCAGAGGGGGCATGTTCACGCTACAGTCTCATTGGGTTGGGATCAGCTACTGTTTCAGTGCAAAAGACTTTTATGTTACAAATTCTCATGTATTTGAGTAGTATTTAGCTTCACAAAGGCATGCCAAACTTTTAAAATTCCAAGCAGTGGAAATGTAGGTACCTTCACATTTTTAGTGTTTCAGATTTGTATCTTTGGAAAACCACTCATATGTTTTTTTTATTGAGGCTGGCAAAGGATGGGAGAAGACAACAGAAATTCACCACATTTGAGGGGTGGTTTTTATCCCAAAGCAAAGTTATTTTGCTACATGAGCACTCTTTAGTGTTTTAATTAAGGTAGCATCATTGCTAAGAATTTTAATACAGAGAAAATTGTTTGTTCTACCTTTTTTTCAGTTTTATTTCAGATAAAATATATTTATTAAGTAAATAAAATAAAAATCAAGTCTTACTTTCAACATCCCATGCCACAATAAATCTTTTAATTTGTGCTGTGTTTCTGTACCTCGTAAAGAATAACAACCAGCATCTGTCTAAACCTATCTTCCTGATAGATTTGGTTGCTCAGAGCAACCACACAAAACCTTCTGCCAGAGGAAATGCGCACTAAACTGGGTTTTCATGTTTTGGGTGTGGTGTTTGAGAGGAAACAGATACTGCAGAGGTGATAAATGTAAGGTTGGTTTCCTCTTAAAATACACTTGAATCCACTGATTCAAGTGTCAGCTCCATCCCTGCTTTTTGATACACTGATATATTAATTATGTGTTTCTGCTGTTCTTGTGAAATCTATTTGATTCAAACCACCCTACTGTCATAATTGGAATTACTGAGGTTTTATCAGCATTCCCAATATTACTGTCACTAGTGTATGGTGCTATTTATAAAGTGAGGAAAGAAATGCACCTTATGTGTGCAATGATGACATTTCAAACCATACTGAGATGAG
This sequence comes from Dasyornis broadbenti, assembly GCA_013397935.1. Classification (NCBI taxonomy): domain Eukaryota; kingdom Metazoa; phylum Chordata; class Aves; order Passeriformes; family Dasyornithidae; genus Dasyornis; species Dasyornis broadbenti. The sequence goes on along the minus strand of VZRN01005751.1, from coordinate 2,095,518 downwards.
GAAAACCAACATTTCCTATTGGAAATTATTTTGATTAGAAATTACTCAGTAAGTACCTTCAAAATTCATTGTTTCCTACAAAGTCCAAGAGCGATGACAGCCCCAAACTCAGTGTGTATATTAGACCAAATGTTTGTGGCTGCAAATCATCATTCCTTGACTGAAACCAAAGTTTCCGTAAAGATTGACACAAACACACTGAAGCTGCAAACAATATCTTAAGCCTCAGATCCTGAATTTGACTTTTCAGAGCACTCTACTAAACAGAGCAAGAAAGTATCATCTGCGAAGAAAGAAAAAAATCAATATAATGGCAAAGCATTTCCATTTTGTACATCCACATGAACATAACTGACTGTGAAACAACTTGCACTTACATGTTGTAAACATGTACGTTATTTAAACCAACATGTTCATTATTAAGCTCTCTATATTATGCACACTTTTACAATCAGTTCATTTGTGTCTTTAGAAACCAGGAACGCCTTCTGCAGCACTCCTGGGAAGTGCAGAGTGCCCCAAAGCTATTTAGAAATATAGATTCATAGCAGAGCCACTTTATTGTCTTTAACAACTGTCTCCTCCATTTCTTAATGTTCACTGGTGAAAGTAGAAATAGCAATATGAGAAATACTGTTGTTTGAAAAAATAACTGTATTCCTTGAAGTCTGAAAAATAGGTATGCGCCTTGAATAAACACACATGATGGTATTTTATTGTAAGTGTTCCACTGGATTGACCATATGATGATCTGCACAGCCAGCAGACAATTCCTTCTTGTTCCCCAGCTCCTCTTTTGTTCTGTGGTGGCAGAGCTGGCAGCTCCCTCCTTGCCCTGGGGACAACCTGTTGTGGTGCGCAGCTGGTGGTGTGCTGGTGGTGGAAACAGAGCAGCTGCCTTCCCTGCAGGGCATTGCTCATGTATGGATAGTGGGAATTTGGTCCCCTCTTGTAGAGCTGGGTTTACAGCCATCCCTGGTGAGCTCATTCCTGGAAGGGACTTTTCCAGTGAGATGGTGACTCATGTATGCAGACATGTACATTGTCCCGTCATTTAAAATCTGCAAATTGAGGGTAAAGCTTAGGGTCTAGTTGTGTCAGGGAAGGAGAATCAGCCTGGCTGGACACAATATTTAAGAATGGTTTCAAACCACTATGGAGGAAATGGCCTCCTGTTTTTGAAGCCTACACTGAACTGTATTGCATAACTCATTCCTGAACACTGAAGAGAGTTGTTCGTTGCTCATCCAAGTTAACAGGGATTTGTCTACTAATTTCAATAGAAACTGAAATAGATTATCAAAGTTTTGGGCAGGACTATCTAATGATTAGAGACTCAGGAGAGGAACCAGATTCTAAAAGTAGATGCTTCCTGTGATAAGACATTAGTTTCTCATTTCTTTCATGGGAACATTTACTGCCATGATCACAAATTTATAATGGAGATAAGCATTCATCTAGCATTCATCTCAGAATGTCTATAAAATAAAACCATAGTTTCCAAAAAAATTTCACAGTTTATTCAGAGTGAGAGAATTGTACCTTAATGATGAGTTTCTGGACAGAGTAATAGAGAGACAATTTTTCCTATAAATAAATATTGTTGAACTACCAGTATTGTTAAATGAAATCTATTTTAAGATGCCTTCAGGACTTGCGTCATTAAGCCTGAAGAACTGATCTGTTTCTCTGAGGGTGTTTGAGATCTTGGTATGCAATGACTACTTCACCTTGATTTGCTTTATGCACCTGCTAATGGGATGATAATATTTTGGAGTATCCTTTGGAGATGGTAATATTTTGTGACATTCTTTGGAAAGCATAAAGATTTCAATACTTTGGAATGACTTTCTGCTGTTCATATGTTTGATTTTTCTTGCAATGTGTGAAATCTTTTAAGTGGTTGTCATACTCATTAAAAGGGAAAAATAAGGACTCCAAGTCAATTACATTTTGTGAAAGTTGATGGTGTAAAATCTAGGGTTAAGGAAAAGTACCAAAAGCAAAAAGTGCCAAAAGTTTCCAATTGCCACTTTCTGGTTCTTTCTTTCCTATTTGTTATCGGCTACCTGGGATTGTTAAAAATGTCAGGCGGTCACTTCACACAGCTGGTATCAGGACGTGTGGAGATTACACAGCCTGGTGGGCAGGTCCATGTTCACTCCCTGCTGCAGTGCACAGGAAGAAATGCTATTCCAGGTCTGCATCACACTCCCTCAACATCATTGCTGTCAGAGGCTGATGTGGTTTGAAAAGGATATGTCCTTCTACCTGGGCCGGCACTCTGACACAGCATCTTGAATTCCCACACTCCCACCCTTCTCCCCAATTTTTTCACAAGCAGAACATGAAACAATGTGTTTGCAATGGCTGGTGCTGAGCTAGGCTGATGTCTCCCCAGATTTTAATGCAACGAGTTCAGAGTCTTCTATGTATCTTCCATTTAACTGTTCATTGTTGGCATCATGATGGTACAGGTAAACAGGGACCTCTGTGATCGACGTGGCAGTGTAGGAGGTAGATCGCGTGGAACAGTGCTCGCGGCGCCTTTGGCCCCACTGGGTTTTGTACTGTGTCCATTGCCTCTTCAAAGCTCCTTGCACCTGTTAGAGAAACACACAGCTACGGTGAGGCATCATATAAACCCCTGTGACAGGGCAGGGCAGGGCAGGGCAGGGCAGGGCAGAGCAGGAAAGGAAAGGAAAGGAAAGGAAAGGAAAGGAAAGGAAAGGAAAGGAAAGGAAAGGAAAGGAAAGGAAAGGAAAGGAAAGGAAAGGAAAGGAAAGGAAAGGAAAGGAAAGGAAAGGAAAGGAAAGGAAAGGAAAGGAAAGGAAAGGAAAGGAAAGGAAAGGAAAGGAAAGGAAAGGAAAGGAAAGGAAAGGAAAGGAAAGGAAAGGAAAGGAAAGGAAAGGAAAGGAAAGGAAAGGAAAGGAAAGTCTCTAGATCTAATTCCATCAGATTTAGTCTGCTTCTCTCTTCCTGTCTGTTGCTGAAGCAGTTGTTCAGCTCTCAGCCTTAACCCGCTCCCTGCCTACCCTATGGCAGCAATCCTATAAATGTGGAAGAGATTGCTGCATAGAAACACAGTATGAGGCTATGGTAGAAGAAGGACCAGGAAGGGGGAATGGAGACTAAAACCCACCTGATGCTGCAGCTGGATTCTTGCTCTTGAAGTGCCTAATGCATTTTGATACCTGAAGAAGCTCAGCCTTGAGTAATGAGCCTTTGCTATGAATGGCAAAGTGTAAGTACACTTCAATAGCTTGCCAGGACTAATTTTGTAAAAAGAGGTAGAGGATTAGGACAGCTAAACAGGGATTTTGTTCTGGTAATTTAAGGACAGATTCTGTACTCACAAAATATAGCATGCCCTGTGCATGGGAGATTTCAGACTTTGAGCATTCATCTGCTAGGACTAAGATATTCTATTGAACATTTACATTGAGTGATGTTACACATGGCACTAGGAAATTATTTAAACTATTGAGTCCTGCCAGGGAGTAAGAAGGCCTTCTCCAGCTGCATGTCCAGGTGTGGTAGCTCTTGATAGTGCTGCTACTTGAGCAAAAAGTGGGCAAAACCTGGCTCTTTTTGTTTAGATCAGTGTTTCCAAACAAAGTGAGAATAGGAGCAGTTTGGCACAACAATCTGGTGTAAATGACCCCCTCCTTCAGAGGAAGGCAGGTGCAGCTAAGGCACTGTGATGACAGGAGCCCACAAGTTTCTGTGCTTCTGCTGAAGTGAGCACAGTTTGTCATTTGGAGAATGTATTGCTATTCACCTTCTCCTAACACATATAGAAAAGAAAACAAATGGCTGTGCAGGTTAATTAGATATCGAGCGCAGGAAAGGCATACGGTCACAATGGAACTTTAATTACTTGGGCTGTAAGCAAAGTTTACTATGCCAATATAGAGAATTAAAGTGAAATAGCTGCATGCAGGGATGTTTTATCACACTATCACTCAAGTTTATTAGTGGGAGTTACTGGGTTAAAGAGTGATGAGGTGGCAGAACTTGATACAGAAATATTATACACAAGTTAAACTTTGTAAAGATTTTGGTCACTATAAAACTGCTCTTTGATGTTACAGTATGAATATTGTAGCTTAGTGACCCCAGAAGCTTCGGGGAGGGACCAGAAGAGGAACTCTTCAGAAGTACTGGGACAGTGACTTTCCCCATATCTCAGTGGGTTGGTGGCATCTAGGGCAGACACAATGAGGATAATGCAGAAGCCTTGTCTGTGCACAGCGGCTCTGCCTGCCCGCAGCCACCTCTCCACCCCCACACCACATCACCAGCCACTGCACACTTCTGGCCTTCACCTCTGCCCCACACTGGCCATGTTTGCATTTCACAGCAATACGCCCATTTGGATTCATATCAGCATCTTTAGGGAAGGCAGCAAGAACCTGCTCTAGGAGCCTTTCTGTTCCTCTCCTAGCCCTCTCCTTCCCCTGCCCCCCACACAGATGCCAAGGCTTTGATCATTCTTGCATGGGGACAAGAGCTGCTGGGCAGGTGAGGAGCTCCTGCTGGGCTCCCAAACTGCTTCAGCTGAACTGGATTCTGACATTCCACCAGGGCAATAGGTCTGGAGATGATAGCATGGTTAACTGGAGAGGGAAGAACAATGCCCCTGAGTCTTACAGAGCCTAACAAGAAGAGCTCACAGTTTTCTTTTTAGAAGGGAATGATGCTTACATTGTACGCATGGTGGGAAGACAACAGACACATCCCTTCCAGTTCAGCCCACGATTGTAAGTGTCATTATGCAGGTCTAAAAGGCTCCACAGAGCAGTGAGAGCACAAGGTCAAAGCACCTTTGTTTTTGTTCTCTGCTGAACTGCTTGTCTGTACAAGGATCTGGCCACAAAAGGATAATGGATTGTACAAGTTGCTGCATTTGAGTAAAACTTGCTAATCTAGTTTTCTGCCATGATTCCAAGAATCTCAGATGATCATAACTCAGTGCCAACCAAAACCATTCAGGCATGGATTTTAAACATGTAAGCAGAATTACTGCAAGTCACATGCACAGCCATGACATATTAATGACTGAGGAGATGCCTGGGGACGAGGAGGTGCAGGGTGATGCCTGCCATGCTTTCCACTTTGATGGCAGATGAAAGAAAGCAAAGACTGAAGCAATGAAGAGCCCAAGTTTATTTACTCTGCTCCTCAAGACTTTAAAGATTTTTTTGTTCTCTGTGAGCCATTCACACCTCACTGGCATGTAAGACACATGGTTGTTTTTTCCCCAAATAGACTTTCCATTCTGTTGTCCAGCCTTGCAGTCTAGAAGCAATCCCAGGCTTGAAAACGTGGTCTGATGAGCAGACTGTTGCAGAGACCTTGTATCATCTGCACAACGCTGTTGCTGTTCAACAGAGAAACTACCATGCTGCTGGACACCAAGATTTTGTATGAAAACGTGCAAGAAGATTTATCATTTTAAAAGTAACAAAAAATTGGTTTATGTGTTCTTCCACATGAATGCAGACATTGGTACAGCTTCTTCTTACTGTTTTTATATTTCTTTCTACAGATGGGTTCGTGGTACTAAAGTGAGGTTAGTGAGGCAGTAGTGATAAATGCACTATAAAACAGTCAAGCAGTTCTGAGTTTAGCATTGTTTGTCTTGGCTGAGATTCATGTATTTCAGTCTTGAACTTAAATATTCCAGTAGGAAAAAGTAAATCCCAGATTAGCCAGGCTTCTGCAGTACTAAAATTAATCTCCTCGCCCCACACCAAATTTTCTCGTGAGGAGTAATTTTAGCGTCTATCAGCAGATGTATGCAGCAGCTTGGAAACAATCTTATGACTGAAGACCTGGCTGTGTCTTTGGTATATGTTCTTCTGCACACACCAGAACTAGGGGAAGTTAGCTCAATTTTCTTGGTCAAACACACAGTAGTGCTCCCTTTGGAAGGCCCTAATACCAGTTTGGCATTAGTCTATTGCTACTCTTCTATAGGTTTTGTGCCTTATATATCTACAGACTGTGTAACTGCAGAAACAAAAGGGAGGAAGGGGTCACAACCCTTTCATCCTCTCCTGGCCCAGCCCAGTCCACCTGCTCTAGTGCATAAACTTTGCTTGATGTTTATTGGTGATGTGCTGTTGCAAGTAGCAACAAACTGTCTTGAGTCTGTATTAGAGAGGTGTCACCATTGACACTGCTCACCTTAATGGGAAATTCTTAAAAAAGTTTCCCTTCTAGTCTAGTAAATAAAATTTCGTAGAAGAAAATAATGAGAGGATTTTTCAGCACTCCTGTCACTGGCAGTCTGCAAATCTGAAGCAGATGCAATAATTTTGAAAATGGGTGTAATGGTGAAAAGTACCCAAGCACCAATAAAATCACACTCAGCGTGTCTGAGAAACCTGCATCCTCACAGTCGTTTGTTCTTACTGCTTGACATTGATCCATGTTTCTGATCAGCTGCTCTGTCAAGAAGTAAGTCATCAATCATGCCTATTAGCAATCAGATGCTTCAGATATATTCATTAGTGCATAACTTGAGAATTGTATTCCTGGAGTTGTAAAGGTGGATGTGCTCTTCTGACACTGTAGCATTGTCAAAAGTGCTTTGGAATTAGAGCTAGTTGATGAAACTAAGAAACTACCAGTGTTTAAGAGACTTTATGTTTTCAGTGCATTTTATTGTGGCCTTTCCTAATTTTTAACATTTCTACAACCTTCAATCTAGAAACAAAGCCATGTGTTCTCATCAGAGATGTTGAATCAACCTTTTACTCTAAAACTGTAAAACATTAAGGCAATTTGTTTTGAAAAATCTGATATGAAAAAAAATGAAAGGTGACACTGAAGAGAATGAAGAAGGCAATGTTTAAGACCAGGATTTTGGGGTAACACTTTGTTTGGAGGCCATTGAGGAGACACAGGAGCACTGCTTGTATACAGCTATGCATTCATTCTTATGTGGAGAGAATGCTTCAAGAACTGCCTGACTTGTCTCTACTTTTTTCACAGCAGGTCCTCCATACCAGGGAGTATCAGAAGTTTTGTTTCCAGGGCATGGATATTCAGCTGTGTTAGAGTGATGGCAGTAAGGCAGAAGGAGAAAGGTGATAGTTGCCTGCAGATACTGGGGAGAGAAATGTGTTAGGAAAGAGGTGTACATGTCTTCAGCTTTGTTTAGTTGGACTCATGAAACTGTGAACTTCTTTAGCAAGATCTTTACAGCTCTCATTTCATGTTAGGTTCTGATGTCATTAGCTGCTCACATTTTGCCGCTCTCTTTCATGTCTCCTGAGGAGCCTTGTTACAGAACTGCAGTGGGAGGCCTCTCATCTTTTTATCCTTGAGTTTCTCTGTACATTTACACAGGGAGCCAGCCAGAGGCAAAAGTACAGATGTTGACAAGTGGTGGCAGAATTTAATACTCTCTGCTATCCTGAATGTTATCAAATCAGCCAGTAGCACCTTATCAATAATATAACTTGCTTCCAGTCTCTATCAAAATATCGGTATGGTCACATCATTACATGGAATTTACTGGTTTCTAATAATATACAGGGATAAACAGGAGCACAAATATCTCTCTAGGTTGACATACTGAGCATTAGCATCACAAAGTTTGTTCTGTATCTCATCTGCTCTGGATTAAGAATGAACTTTTAATGGACTTCCTAGCTTTGCTGAAATAGGTGGTGTTTTATTTCGCTGCAGCTGACTGCTCTTGATATATCGAAAAAGCCTTTTTCTGCCAACCATCTTTGGAAAATGGCTTGCTGTAGAATTTAAATGGTTTTTGACATATTTTAACCTGCTATTTTTTGTCAGAAAAACCCCGTAAGATGGACCTAAACCCCACAGTATGTGTATATATATGATCCAACTGTAAGAGAACAGGAGAGATCTTTGCCACAAGGGTTCTTATTTCTCAATTACTACACAAGTAGCTCTGACTGTTAAAAGGCCAGTGTTAATCCTCAAAGGAGCACAAGTAATTGCACTCCTCCACCTCTGACAGTGCTACTACAGATGAATTTGCCATGGCTCTGGGCCTGAACGCAGCACTACATTCTCCAAACAGATCCCTGAATGTCCCCTCTGCTTCTTATGGAGTATTGTGGTCCTTCCTGCTGTTCTGGGGCAGGAAGGGAAGTAAAGCATTTTTCTCCTTTAGTTAGACCTCCGTCTCAAACTTGCAGATAGTAGGGGAACAGTGTCGTGCCTGTATCTCATTAGGTGCCATCTCCTTTGCAATGGTAACACACCTGATTAATCTGCTCAGAGACATTCCAGTCACACTCTGCACAGAGCTGTCGGAAATGCACACCACTGCTTGTGTGTGGAGAGTAAAAGTGACTTCATGTGGTTTCAAAGGTTGTAGTGTGACATGCTTCACATCTGCATTAATGAACAGCAGAGTGACTATTTTTCAAGTTCTACTCATTTTCTGCATTTCAGATACTTACCTCACCATTGAAGAAGCAGAATATTGTAGCTACAAGTAAGCCCTAAGAGAAAGGGAAAAAATAGAGTTTAAGGATCAGCATAAGGACTTCATCATATTTTGGAAATTTGGACTTGATGGATACAAGATAAAAACTTTACTCCATTTCCTGTGCATCACAGACACTCCCCGTCTTTCACAGTTGTGTTATTAAATGGATATTTTGTCTTTTCATAATGTTTTACCATTTCTTCCCTATATTAATAGTTTTTAGGGATTATTTGTTGTGGCTATGAAATTATTTATATATAAGAGATGTAGAAAAAGAAAATGAAAGGTAGATATATATTTTGCTTACAGAGGAGAACTACACTGCCACTGATTTTGCTGAAGAGATGGCAGAGGAATTGTGTCCTATATATTGCCACTCACTTGCCACAGAGAATCCAGCTCTCCCAGGATGGCTTTAAATTAACTGTGTGTCAGGATAAGTGAACTTGTATGTTGGGTGTCACAGTGGATGGACAGGATGTGAAAAGAGGTGTAAGTGGTCAGAAAAAGGGAAAACCACACCACGATAGATGAGTTAGAAGGTAGGGAGGTGGAAAAAAATAAGACACTGTAGATCATAGCTTGGTCCTAAATGGCTTTAAATTAATTTGATCACCACCACAGTTGTTCAGATAATAAGTCACTACTGCTATAAGATTAAACAGAGACAAGGCAGGAACATGAGATGAGAAAGTGTGAAATTAATAAGAGAGAAAATTCTTGCACAGAGACCCTGCCATTCGGGATTATGTAGATACACTGGTCCATGTCCTAACTGCACTTGCTCTTATTAAAATAGATTAAATAGCATCACTGGGAGCCAAATGCCTTCCTTTAAAATTACTTAAAGCAGTTATTATAAACTAAACATATGGTAGTTTGTGAAATTGAGGGGAAAACTGCAATGCAGCTTATGTTTCCAAGGGTTGCTTTGAAGAGCTTTTCTACTGTATTTTTTCTATAAAACCTTCATTTAAATGATTGCCAGTTGAATTGTAGATAATCCTTTGCAAAATGTCTTGGACTCTCAGATGTATATTTTGGACCACAAACAGGTGGTAAAGCAATAACTTTTTAAAAAATACTTATGTAGAAATACACAAGCTGATTTGGACAAGTACTGACCTCTTCAATTTTGACAATTATTTTTCTCTAATAGATTTTCTCTGATGCAGAATTTGTACTTTGTTATAACTTCAAATATCAACACAGAAAATCGTGTAGGAAGAGGATGAAGGGTAGATATAGTGAGAAAAAAAAGTTTATTTTCACATTTTGACAAAGCAGTGAGTATTCTCAAAAAACTCAAATCCCAGCATGCAGTAAGGAATGCACAATAGCTTGTCTGTAAATTTTGGGCTGAGAAGCACCACAATGTCAAACAAAACCTTACAACTCTACAGCAAGACTTTGTCAGATCAGACACTCCTAAATCAAAACTTTTGCAAGGGTAGAAAACGCACCAGTTCCTCGTGACCTGTACCGATGCTGTTTGTGCTGTGTGCACTGCAGAAATGTGCACAGTTGGGCAAAACCTCTGCTCTTGAACTGTACTGTACACCCTTGCAGCAGGGCTCTCACTATTTTGCTAGATGTGGTTTCACTAGCAGGAGTCAGCCATAATGGCAAACGAGATGGATCTTGATCTCCTCTGGGAGCAGGGATGCGCAATGGACAGTTCTCATGAGGCAGGGCAAATTAGAAAACAGCAGGGGGAGAGAAAGAAGCATAGAAATTTTTTCCATGTCTGCACTTCAGTGAGAGTGTTTAGGGGGAATTTGGGAACCTCAGTTCACCTAAGACAGAAATTGAACCTGAACTATTGAAAGAAAATAATTTTCCATTTCAGTTCCTGTATGGAACTGAATTGTTACATGCTGCAATCACTCCACTTTTCTGCTGTTAGAGAGTGTAGTTCCCTTACTAATGTTTTCTCCAGACAACTTCTGACAGAAAAGCTAAAGAGGAAGTTGTGGTGATGCCTCACATCCCTTTCAGTTGCTGTTCTAGTTTAGAGTCAGCTGAAAGCACACCTGGATTCTCGTTATTTTGAGACCAAGCATGTTGAACATGTTCTGGCTGAAGAGATTATTTTCTTACCCCTTTTGATGTACATCTCATTGCTCTTCTTCCACCTGCCATGGCCCTCTGGGCACTGCTATCTATATTTCTATTTCTAATTTTTTTCCTATTTCTCCCATTTTATACGCAAAGATTTATTTGCCCATTGTTCAAGGGGCTTTTGTTATCTTTAACTGTAAAGCTACAGAGATATCAGTAGCAGACCCCAGCTTTGTCTGTTTGGAGCCAGGAGGGCTTGTGATGACCATAATTCTACCGTGGATCTATTAAAACATGTAGGTTAATTATTTAATTTAGGGCCCATGGGTTATTTCTCATATCTCTTTGACATATAACTTCCAAATTCTAACTGCTGCTGGTTTTTGCTTAGGATACAATTCTTGCTGAGGACAAGATCTCTGGGTCAGTTATATCTCTCTGCCACTGTGTGGAGTTGTTAAACTAACCTGTGATATATTGTCTGCTCCCAGCAAGGTAATGTTGGCTGTGGTATTGAAAACAGAAATGAGGAATTTATTTCTTTTGAGATTAGGGCCTTTAGTCACTTCTTCTGAAATTCTTTATTTTTGAAACTATGTGAAGAGCAAATGAATGTGGCTTTTGGCTGAATCGTGTCCTGGGGGTTGTCCAGAGTCAGCAGCTCTCAGACCTTCATGTACCTTATTAACACTGCAGTGAGTTTTTTCCTGGGTTTAAGTGACTGTACTGGTCTAAGTAAATTCTTTGCTTGACAGGTATTTAATTTTTATCTCACTTTCCTAGAAGACATTAATGTCTTGAAGAGAAGTTCAAGTAATTTGCTCAGGTTAAAAAGAAACAAATAAAAAATACCTGTGCTGATACTGCAAATTTACATAGGTTTCTCTTACCTCTTTTAATTTTTTAATTCGAGCTTATGTCTTCATTAAACCAACACAGTATACATAGATATACTTATTCCCACTATTCCTGACCATGTTCATGGCTTTAATTTTTGCCCTAATCAACTACATGCTGTGACTTTACATAGACTACATACATAGACTTTAATGGGATCTTATATTCATTATAGATGGTAGAAGATGATGACATATGTAATTGTACAGATGGTCATAATAAAAAAATCAGTTTCTGATTCTCTGTGTGGACTTTGTTTCATGTCATTCACTCCTCACTTCCAGATCTGAATGGACAGCAAAAAACAAAATAAGAAAGGAATGGCTGAAACTGTTCATAGAAGTACATCCCATTCCCTTCTCCCTTATGTTGGCAATGATAAAAAGCTTTGAGAAAAGCAGCAGGGCATTTCTCACCACCTTCATTCACAGCACATTCATACTGCATCTCTGAGGTAAATGACTAAGTTATGAATTGTTCATTTATGTTAGATGGAAATAAATCAAAGCAAAGAATGTGTCTGTACAGTTTCTGCTGCCACTGAGGTGGGGTTATTGTTATAAGGGGGCTGAAGACAGTAGCCCACCTGCGGCAAAATGGTGGAGACATCCCATCAGCCAAAGCTCATGCTTTGCTTCTTCTCCTGCTCTCTATGGAGGTTTCATTACTGTATTTTTTTTTTTGCATGAATTTTCGTACAAAAATGTACGTATGGCACTTTATTATATCCAGTTTACAAAAATATATTTTCCCTACCTTTAATTGGCTCAAATATTTAAAAGCTTTAAAATTACTAATAATCCAAAGGGGAAAAAAAAGAACAGAAAATTAAAAAAGAATGCTTATGTTGTCAAAAGTAGTCCTATAACCTTAACTTTGAACAGAAGGAGAATTTTTTCTGTCTGGTTTGGCATTACAGAGGATATTTATTTCCTTTTAAACTGAGAAACAGGTGGAATAAATACCTTCTAAAATCCTTTGAAATATATCACTATTTTTAAGAGGCTGCTTTTAAATGGGTTAATTTTGTTCTGTATACGGCTGCATAGAAAGAAAGCTTAAATAAATTTAAATAAATTAAATAAATTTAAAACTTGGAGGCAGTGTAGATATATATGCAGAACAAACCCAGGCCTAAAAGATTCAAAATACCCTTGTACCTCACCAGACCCCCCTAAGCTGCATCCTTGTGCCTGACAGAGTGGGTGCTGCAGTCCTGAGGGTGCTGCTTGGAAGCTGCTGGGTGGCACACAAGGGGTCTCAATTGTGGAGAAAATAGCAGTGATTATTCTCTGTTCAGCAGAAGAAACCCTTTTCATTTGCCAGTAAAAACCAAGGCCCTTATGCTGAGTAGCATTTTAGTTTCTCATTAGAGGTAGACTTATAAATTTAGGGCCACAGTCACCAAGGCATTGAGAAGAGTAGCTTTAGTTGCTTGTGTACCGCTGCTGTTCCAGGGGCTGTTCCCCCCCTCCTCCCTCACAGAGCACCACGGCTCTCTCTTCTCTGGCACAGTGACAGTGCCATTTTATGTAACCTGACAGCCTCTGAAAACCTGGCTTGGAGGTGCTGGACATAGAATTCAGTGAGATGGGACAGTTGATGGAGGGATCTTGAAAGCAGAAGCTTATTCATGCCTGGGCTGCTTTGAGAGCTCTGGGAGGACCGTGTCTTTACATGGGACTAACTGATGCATCATGCAGTTATTTCTCTACTCTTCCTTTCTTTTTTCTTTTTGTGAGGTGTTTGCTATGGACCAATGTCAGAAATCAGAAGCTTGGGCAGTGGTCATTGGTAGCTGAACCTCTGACAGAAGGACAACACTCCAATCTCCTTACAGCCTGGGACTTCTCAGAAGATTTTCAGTGGTTCTGAGGATGGAGGAAGCGTCAGCTGCAGCCCCAGGGCTGCACAGAGTGCTATTGCTGCTCCACTGCTTCACAGGAGGATTCCCTTTGCCCAGGTGTACCATCCTGTCTTCGCGGGGCAGTGTGATGGGGTTTTCAGGCTTTTGACAGATGTGTTTTCATGCCAGAAGTGTGCAAGGAGCCAGCACATCCTGTACCCTAATGCTTTATAGCCCTAGGAAGTTTCCATCTTTCACATGCTTTCAGCATCATCTATGAGGTTTTGAAAGTCAGATCCTTTAAGATACACCTGTAACTGACTGACTCTTCTGGAGTGTAAATACTTGCTTTGGGATGCCTAATTTAGGAGTTCTGTTAAATAAGATAGCTGTGTGTGTTCACCAATGCAGCTACAGCATCCCAATCCATGTATATAATTCCAATTATGATGTGCTGATTTTGTGGGGAGTAGAGTTAATTTTCTTCACAGTAGCTAGTACAGGGCTCTGCTTTGCATGTGTGCTGGAAGAAGTGTTGATAATGCAGGGATGTTTTAGCTATGGCTGAGCAAGGCCTCCAAAATTCAAGGCCTTTTTTGCTTTTCATCTCACCCCAGCATGAGCGGACTGGGGGTGCACAAGGAGCTGGGAGGGGACACAGTCAGGACAGCTGAACCTAGTTGACCCAAGTGATAGCCCAGATTATATGACCTCATGATCAGTATATAAAGAGGGAGAAGAAGAAAAAAGGGGATGTTTGGAGTGATGGCTTTTTTTAGTCCCAGGTACCTGTTACGTGTGATGGAGCCTTACATCCCTGAGGATGGCTGAACACCTTCCTGGCCATGAGAAGGTGAGAATGAATTCTGTAATTTGCTTTGCTCACATATGCGGCTTTTACTTTATCTATTAAACTGTCTTAACTCAACCCATGGGTTTTCCCACTTTTGCCCTTCCAATTCTGTCCTTCATCCCACTGTGGTGAGTGAGCGAGTGGCTCTGTGGGGCTGAATCACCAGCTGGAATTAAAACACAACATAAGGGTTGAAATGGCTTTCTTTTGCTCGGTGCACTCTTAATTTCAATATTCTGAAGACTAAAGAGTTGATATTGGTGATGGTGAGAAGAGATACGAACCTCTACTTTTAGAGGATCAATGGGAAGTTGGCTAGCTGGGCTGGAAACTTACATGCATTCCCATTTGCAGCATGAAAGCCAGCCTTCAATTATTTTATCATTTACGTGTCTGCTCCCCAGATCTGTTAAGAAGAATCTGGTCTATTGTGTGAAAGACACATTCAGTAGATATTGTGAATTGTTCATACAGGCATTTTTAAAAAACAACTTCTGCTTAAAATGGTGAGCATTGATACCATCACAAAAAGAGTGGGACAGGTCAAAACCAGACTTCTGTTGTTTTTGAGAAGTGATTTCAGCAGAGGAAACTTAGCTTGTTGATAAATAAAAGAAAATACTGGTCTGTTGTTTTTCAACCAGGAAAACCATTCTCTGAAAGAAATACCGTTACATGGTTTCTTTTATGAACAAATTCTTTCTTATCTTCAATCCTCTGAGTTTTACAAAAATTGCAGTGCTTGTTTGGACCATTTCTGTGTACATGAGCTACATAACTAATGTATCAATCCTTCATGTTCACTTAAAGCAGTGATGTACCGTGAAAACATCTCTCTCTTCTAGAAAAGGCATAAAAATTACTCATTTAGCAAGTGCAGAAATGAAGAATATATTGCATTTTTCACCAAAAAGAGATTAGTATTTGTTCCTATGAGGCCTGTTTGTACATGACTGACATGCCATGAACTTCAAAACCCAACAAACTTGCTAGTGTCTGCACAGGCTGACTGTGCTGTGGGTTACGGGAGCACAATAGCTAGCAGGGAAACACAGCCATTACACAAGTTAATACACCATCTGCTAATTATAGAATCAACCCTAGAAGAAAATGAGCACCAGAGGAGTGATTATACAGCTGGCAATCTTAAATACGCATACAAGAAATGTTTGGGAAAGGATTAAGAATGTTTGTTTTGGGTTACAATTAAAAATCCACTCTAAGTGGAAAAGGTGGGGATTGCAGCTGGCTGCAGCCAGCAGGACAACTGCACAGCCCTTTCAAAAGGCCAAATTTTAGCAGGAAGCACACCGAGATTATACTGCAGAGGTGTCAAGAGCTCTTCTGTGAGAGCAGAAAGAACCCATGAGGGATGAAACTTTCCTGCCTTGGATCCTTCCCTCACTCAACTCCCTTCATCAGTGCAGCCTCCATTTTAACCTCAGTTTGGCGGCTTTCTATTGCATAACGATCAAAATTAGAATTGTTAATTAAGACAATTATCATTGGTTTTGCAAATCTCTAACAACGGCAAAGGATTTAAAAGATATTTTAGGAGTAAAGTGATTATTGTAACACTGTCTTATTCTAACTTGCTAAAACTGTAAGCAAATAACTTGTCACCAAAAAAATAATTTGGAGATATTCCTGTACAGCGCTTGTGAATGAAAATGTAACAATACAGGCAACAATAGAAGAAACAAGGCTATCATTCCTTTTAAGCAGAATTGTAGTATCAGATGGCATACTCTTCAAAAGCAGACCTATAACTTCAGTTATTCTATCCATGCAGCAGCAGGAACACCTACAGTTTCAAAAGGATAAGGATGATAAGCAGGCGGTATAATCTGACAGGATGCACAGGTTTTGGTAGCCTTACCACTTCAATTAAAGGAAAAGCACTACTGATTTTTTAAGCTGTTTTCCTGTTACAGCATTAAAACAATTTCTTCACTTAGCTTCTGTATGAAAGGAAGCAAATAGGTCACCATATTCACTCATGTTGACCACTATTCACAAATGCATTGGAAAACTGCCTTTCCTAGTCACTACAGGACTGGATATATACCAGTTAGTAAACCAGATATCCCAGCATTTAAAGTCATTTATGTTTGGTTTGTTTTGTTTTTGAAAGAAAACTAGACTTACTGAATGACACTCTATTTTCAAAGTATTTTTGAAGTCAAAATGTCAATCTTGTAATTTAAACTGCCTAATAATGGAATTCTAACTCCTAAATGAAGCTTAATTGTCTCTGTTTTTTGTGTGTTGTACAACAGTTTGTATACGCTGCTAATTTTAATATTAATGTCACAGCACTAAGTTCAGTCAATTTGAACACTTCAACAAAAATAGTGTTGGAACATAAAAGCTCTCTGTGAACTCAGTTTTCTCTCCATAGTTTAGAAATAGTGCAAACTGATAATTTTGACAACTTATTAAATTGTTTCCTTTATCTTGTCTCCGTTGTTTATACCCTGGTGCTGCTTGTGCAAATGCAGATAAACCAATAATGTGAAATGGTTGGAAAAGAAATGAAAACCCAGTTATTTTCAGCTTCAGGGCAAAACCCCTGGCAACAGTATCTTTGACTAAATTAGCTAAACACCATACATTTCAAATACACTGAAGTTGCTACTATTTAACATACCTGGTAATGCATTAATATATGCATGATGTAATCATATATTTCTCCAGCAAGTCGGTTTTCTGGTCTCCAGGGAATAATAACAAATTGAATTCCTAGTAATGGCACCAGGATTAAAGTGGCTCTGACAGCTTTCATATACATGTTGGACTCAGCACGGTGGGTATCTCTCAGCTTTGTCACCAAAACTCGGACAATGTTAAGCAAAAAGAAAAAATTGACCTGCGAAACCAAAGCTATTGTAGGTGAAAGCATTCAAATTAAATAGACATTCAAAATAAAAATACAGAGTACATAAATGGCAGCAAAGTGTAGTTTTCTAGCTTTATTGTATCTCATAATGGCCAGATCCTGGGCAGTCAGATCTTGGAAAGCATCTTGAATGTTTTCAGAAAAAATACGTTAAGCAGCTCTACGTGCCTTGAAGCCTGCATGGATGCTTCAGGCAGGCAGGGGCCAGTTCTAAGATGCACTAGCTCTTTTGACACTGATATGGGCAAATTTAGGATTTCCAGGGAACACTTAATATTATTCTTCTGTCTGAAGTTTAAACAGGATGGACAAATTGTCCCCTAGAAATAACCATGTCTCTGTCTTGACTCTGACAGTTGCCAAGCTATCTTGCCAGGTGAGACAAACCCCAGCACGTCCCTGGGTGTGTGGGACCTGTGGGAGCACACAATTTCCCTAAGGAATACACTCCACGGACTAATGCTTCAGACTTGTGTGTGAGCAGGGCTGTAAGGCTGCTCTTGAGGAAAACCTAGGCCACCCCTTGCCTCCACCAGACTGCAGGGACCCTGCAGTATTCTACCCACAGAGAACAGGTAACAGTCGCTGCGTCAGGACAGAAATGTCAGATACCAGAAAACTTTGCCCCTGACCCTTATGGTCAGCGATATCAAGTAGTTCAACATCTCCTCTCCTCAGTCATTTCTGGAAATCTGGTCTCAGCATAGAGTAACCTGCCCTTGACTCTGACTTCACAGAAAGCCCCTTGTGGGATGTGCTGAGAGCCTGCAGGAAGAGGCGAGGCAGACTCAGGCTGACAATGAGTTCAGTGAGTAACCTGTGGACATTCCTGGCATTACAGACCCTCTCTGTCTCCAGGGTACCCAGATCACTCTTTTCCACTCTGCTGCAGTAAAATCAGGCACTGACACTTTGGAACTTCAATAGATTTTTTTTCTCCTAATTTAAAAAAATAAGTATGTAAGTTGTATAACTTTCATAGATATTTCAGGAGCTCAAATCCCATATATATACAAGAAATTTCAGTTGATTTTTTCAGAACAATGAATCAGCAAGCTCTGGTAAAGCATTTCATCACTTCTAAACTACACTGGGAGACCTTTCAACTGCTTTACATTTGTGCTGTACTGGAAAAGAGGAATAATAAATTACTTCTGAGGTCCCATTCAGCATTAAATCTAAACCTTATTCTCCATCTTATTCTGACTTCACTCACTCTGCCTAACCTTCGCTTTTAGATTTTTTGAAAGTAATAGTGAAAAGTCAAAGAAAGACTTTACAAAGTTAAAAATCCTCCGCTGTTCTGAGGCAGTCTGTCACTATGGGATTTTTGTAGCAAATCATGAAGGACATTCTGTAGACAATGACATCTTCACAAGGAAAATAAGACTGGAAATGACAAAAGTGCAATACAGAAACAACAGTGTCTTATTTTGAAAACGGTTAAAGATTTCTCTTTTTCCATAGAAAATAGTCTCTTCCTTTTTCTTTGTGGCCAAGGTGTACAGACTGGGATCACAGTGACAAAAATAAAGGTTAAATGGCCTCTCTCAGATGGTAATTGGCATTATAATAGCAGATGCAATCAAGATTGAACCAATAAACCCCAAATAAATGGGATTTTATGGGACCAACAGACTACCTATATGGCAGGGAAGGATGGGCTCCTTGACATAGCTTATGTTAAAGACTGCTTGTCCAGAGAGGGTAGAAAGATTTTTTGTTTTTTCAGCTATTAGATGGAAAGTTGCTTATTCAAAGGTGTTCCCGGTACTCACTGCCCCACTGTTTGATCTCTGAGGCAGTTATTGTACATATGTCCATGCAGGTGTTTGCAAGTAAGAGGCAGATCAAAAGCTGAAAGTGCATCTTGGGTGACACACTGAGATGAGCTTGGGGCTTGGGTTGAATTAAATCTTTCTGCACCTGTAAGGAAGGTCAAGGTTACCATGCCAGGGTTACCACTGGCATTCCAGATGTTGTATGTACACACATTGCCAGCTGCACTTTGAATCTTGTCCTCCTACTCAGACAGCTAGTCCAGTCCTTTCCTTGAACTCGTTTAGCTCCCTACCTTTGGACCACACCAGGACAGTGACCAGCAAAACTCATGCTGAGCAACCAGCTCACCCCAGCTAAGGTATAGCTAAATGATTGATGTCACATAAATGCAGTGTATTCATCTCAAATAAGTCTCACTGGAATAAAGTATTGTGAGCCTGTCCTTTGTAACATTGAGTAGAGAAAGCCTCTAGTTACTTCTGAGCTTTGACCAAAATACTTGAAGTACAGAAGCTTTTATTCTGTTCAGGTTAGCAGCATTTCTACTGTAATTATTAAACAGTTGATATAAATAATATTCTTACCAATAAAGCTGCCATTACAGGTCCATGAACAATATAAAGCAAGTGTGTGTCAACACTCATCCAGCAGCTGGTGGAGAAATACAACATTAACATTTATTATTAACTTGAATAAAATTTGCTGCACAGTTAAATAATGCTAAGTTCCTTCAAAACCAGACATGCTACTCACTTGTCATTGAAGTATCTGGCTCTTGCAACAGCATGAATGGATGCTGGCACTAAAGGGAACCCTGAAATGATTAAAGTTATAGATCAGTCTTGGTATTTGTTTAGCTTCAATGTCATGTGTGTCATGCGATAATGAGTCTCTTGTTCACAAAACATATGGATGTGAAATCACAGCTTTTAGGAAAGAACTGTTATTCCATTGCACTCAGACCCAGGCAACACCACAAGAGTGAGATGCAAAAGGGATTAACATTCAAGGCAGGCCAAAAAGAGAAGCAAAGCCCACAGACCATGCTCTTCTGGGGTGTCTCAAACCTGCTGCCAGGCTCTCCTGTACTGCTGTGGATTGTGCAGGGAAGGGTGTGAGCAGGCAGTGTGGGAAGGATGTAGGGATCATTCTGTTCTCAGAAGAGTATTCCCTTAGGAAACCAGGGACACTTGTTCAAACCATGTAAATAACTGTTGAGCAAGAGAGAGGCACATTGGCTTGCATGCCAGATTATGGAGCAATAAAAAACAGAGTGAAGAGTTTCTCTTTTGGAGCCAATGGCACAAGAAAATGTTTGGAGCCAGGAGGTTTTTGGGGGATGGGGACTTGTGATATCTTCTGTAGGTTTACAGCCTCTGTGCAGCCAAGCCCACTCCATGCAGCTTTATCTCAGCAGGGAGAGGAGCTGTGGATACATAAATCCACATATCCTGACTTATTTGTGACACCTCAGAGGAGGCTTTGACAGGGAGCTGATGGGAGCAAATTTGCACTGGGCTTGGTGGCATGCCATGCTTAACAAAGTGGAAAGCTCAAGCTCTCATTTCCAGTCTGACATCGAGAGTGACAGGCTGGTCCGCTCCTGTCCATCAGCTTGCTTAAATTTCGTGTCACTCTCTGATAGGCTAGAAACCTGGAACTGGGGAGCCTGCGCTGCAGTGCTGACCCCACTTTGTACAGCCTTGTACATACAGACAGCTGGCCAGTGGGGACATGATCTACTGCCTTGTCTGTCCTGTGCAGAGAGCTTGGTGCACACCTTTGGTGCTACTGCTGCTTGCTCCCTATAAACAATGGACGCTTCTACTGAGCTTCAGATATTCTATAATTATAAATGAAAATGTGTGAAAATATCCCGTCGCTACCATGATTAATCACAGAGGGAAGAACATAGCTCCTGTTTTTTTCATGTTATTGATTTCATAAAGACATTTAGAAGAGACAGAGAATCTTTAACCATATTGTAGGGAGTGAGAATAAGGTCCAAAAAGTACACAAACAGGACATTCTTATGTCTCCAGGTATCTTTAAGCAATAGCTACTTACTCTACTGCCAAAAAAACGTTCTTATTGCAATTTACCTTAGGAGGACAATGCAGCTGTGGGAGAGCAAACTGGATTGCCTTCTCCTTTATATGTTTTTAGAAAATGATGACTTGGCCTCTGGCTGCAGAATGCCTTTTTTGGATGATGATGCACAGCAAAACAACAAAAAGCTCAGAACAAAAAGAAAGGAGCTTACAACCTCAGGGTGAGCTCATGGGATTGACAGCTTGAGAAAGTAGTTTTGATTGAGAAATGGAACAAGTCTGGGCCAGTTTTGTTGACAGATTGAAATGCAATTTTTGAAGGGCCTTCTGTAATAGCAAAAGTTCTTCAGCTGAAAACTGGAGCCTGGAGTATTGCAAGTAGAGCATGCCACATGATGTAAAAAGATATTTTTCTCTTCTGCTAAATGCATTAGCTTATTATATTTGGCTCAACAAACTCAAAAGCAAGTCTCAAAAATGCAATGGGAAGTCTTCATTAGCCAGTTACAGGCTAAGAAGCTCATGACTCCCTACAGCTCAGATTTTCAGCTGCAGGCTACATGGGCTCTCCTAGGGCTAAATGTTGATCTTCTCTTGTAAAGGGCCAAAGAGCAGAGAGTTAGCGAGAAGTGGAGCATCAAGGACTGTGGGGTTGTGGTAGGATGTATCATTACAGAGACATGGTGAGCTGTGAATAACGCAGAGAAACGCAGAGATGTTACCCCAGCTATCCCAGGAGCAAACAGGACATAATCCCTTTAGGTCATGCCAGGTCCTTTATAGCACAAACTGGCAATTAGGTCAGTATTCCCAGTACAGTTTGGAAGGCACTCAGTTTTGGCACTGTCTAAAGAAATGATTTCTCTTTTGTGTGGGTGAAGCTGCCCGAATCGGCCAGAGTGGACTGTACTGTTGCACACAGTTGATACTGTTTTCTTGTCCTGCGTAATGGTGATTTCCTGACCCAGCGAAACAATAACAAGTAAGAAACCACCTGCCCAGCAGCAGTTCCCAGAGAAGAGGTCAGCTGATGGCATCAGCCTTGAAATACATCTGCCCGTGTCAGATTCCATTCAGTCACCTCAACCCTTTTGAAGATGTTTTTATGTTTGTTCAGATTTTTTTTTTCTTATAAAGCTATTTAAAAAAATGTCATCAGTGGTTTTTCCAAATAAAATAAGTCAGGTCTTCTTGCACAGGGATTAGCAATAGCAATGAATAATGAGTAACTTCATCTTGTAAATTTGCCTTGATCTCTTGAATTATAATTCAGAGCACAGCCTGCTCTGGTTTCTCTGTACTGCCCTTTGGAGAAACGTATCTCTCTCCACTGATTAACATAGCTGGATGTTTAAAGCTACTCTGTTACTACTCCTTCTGGAATCAGTGGAATTACACTAATTCATGCAAATTTAAGGGGTCATCAAATAGTCCTGATCAGACCCTTTTGCTATTAATAATATTTCTACTTTAGTTAGGAGGTGCCGATGATTACCTTTTTTTTTTTGTGGAAATATTAATCTAGTTTCATTAAAAGGGCTGCAGACATTGTCAAGAGTTATGTCCATTTTTGATAACTTTTTCCTTCTCAAGATATCAGCACCCACAGCCACTACCCTCTTTATTTTTTGGTCAGTGCTACAGGTACTGATGTGTGTTTTATCAAGTAACTTCACTGAATTACCCACCATACTGCTGGTGCCATTGTCAGCACTACTACAGCTGGCTCATAAGCTTTCATTGCAGGCTGGATGTCACAGTTGCATTGAATTGCACTGACTAAATTGAATGTCACCAGAAAAAAAATATGTCTGCTAACATATTCCTCTTGCATAATTGGATATGGAGTGACACTATTTTGGGAAGCCTTGTTCTGCAAGACATAAAAATGGAAAAAGCTTTGTCTGGAAGCAAATGTTTAAAATTATTCTTCACATCAGGCTGCCATGAGATTTTTCACGGCAGAGCCCTGTGAGATTTTTCAGATTCAGATATTCTGAGCTATGAGATTTTTGTGACATTACAGTTGCTTGCTCCAAGAGGACTCAGATATTTGGATTGACAAAATCCAGAAATTTTAACTTGATTTAGGATTCTTCAGGAAAGTTGTCTTCATTTAAGAGCTGATAATGTTCCACATACTTTTAATTCCGAAAGCATGACAGGTGCCTCTCTTCTCGGAAAAGATGTCATTCTCATAAGAAAAAAGAGTGCATGCTGGTGTTCTCATTAAAAAAACCAAAAAATCAAAGGAAAATACCCAAGACAAATTCTTACATGCCTGGAGACTGCTGTCTGGCACTACAATCTATATAAACTAGAAAATCATAGTAATTTTCTTGGTATGTAATACAGGTATCCAGAGAGCACTAAGACGTGCTTTATAAGAGGAAAGTAAATTACCAGACTTTAAAATGAAAATCCAGATAGGGGATAACTTTGGTATTACTGCCTATTTAGGATCAAATATTGGATGTCTAAATTGTGTTTGAAGATAGTGTTTTAAATTTCTTCAGAACATATAAAACTGGGTCATTTTCCTCTGATCTAATTACCTAGTTATCTAATTGTCCATTAATCTAATCTAGAAATTCCTAATTATTCTTGGTTTAAGCAATAGGGCTATTTTTCCATTTACCTGCTGTAAATGAAATAATCTTGCAAAAGTAAAACTTCACCAAAGAGGATGGTAAATATAGAATAAATTGTATCTGTTTCAGACAGGGATTGTTAGAACATCTCTAAGTGCAGTCGGACAATGGATAAAGGTCCATCATTTGCTGCTTTGCTGCACCAGTGGTTTCAAGATATGGGAACTGCCTTACCAGAAATTGGAATGAAGCCAGAGATTCATGGTTGCCAAATTGGAAAAAAAGCTCCTGATATTGATTTTCTGTCAACACTGATGTGGACTGAATTTGCAATCGTGATTTAAATGTAAAAGAGACTTCATTGTGATATATTGGGTATCTTCATATGGCCTTTTATTGGACCAGACAGTTCAAAGGAAAAATATCTGTGGCTGCTACCCACCAAAAAGGCAAGGGGTCCCTTAGTGAAAACAGAAGAGATCTGCATATTTGGAGATGAAGAACCACAGCTAATCATGGTTTCTTCATCACTATGCATGTGACCACATGCAGCTTGCATCCATTGTGTACAAGTTTGTAACCTCTCTCACAGAATATCACTGAGATTTGCTTATTAATACCTGTATGTTTCTCTGAAATGCTTTAGAGATCACTGTTGTTGGACAAAAGCTGTCCTGACAGCAAAGCTGTTATCTACTCAGTAGATAAAACCATTTTTTTTCCTTTAAAACAACATATGCCAAAATATATCTGATACTGGATTCACTTCCAGAGAACTTCTGGTTCCTCTTTTTGTATGCTGCGTTTGCTTCACTTTGTGAGACATAGATACTGATCTTTCCTCTTCATTCCAGGAAAATTATACTTTATATACACTGTCACACATTCATATTTTGGCGTATAAGTGACAAAAATAGACATTCTTTTAGAAAAGAGATATTGAATATAAAAGATACTTGAATAGAAACATATTTTCTCCCATAGCTTTTCTTAACAGAACTTAAGCATTTCTTTCTGTAAATGCCAAAATGCAGCAAATAAAAGATATCTTTTCATGCTGATTTTTGGAAGCGTCTAAGCCCATCCAATTAAACGCGCTCAAATTTAGGATCCAAGAACTCAGTCTTAAGCTATGATCTAGTGATATAAACTAGATCATAAGTGGTATATAAGCGCTAGAAGAATTCAAACATCTGAAAGTATTGACCATCTTGCTACAAATGGTAACGTACATACCCCAGCCCAAGAGGTAATACCAGTGCAAACGCTGCTCTTCGGCAAACACTGCCACCACGATCAGCGTGTGAAGATAAATGCCTTCGCACAGCATCCAGAAGTAGTTGCAGCCCAGCATGTACTGATGAAAGAATTGCAGAACTTTGCAGCTTACCTATTAGACAAATGAGAGAAAGTCACACACTTGACCAGCATTTTGCATTTTAGTAGGCAAAGACAAATGTTACTGCTACTGCTAGGCTATGAGAAAGCAAAGGGAAACAAAAATCCTCAGCCCCTTCTGTTTTGTTTTTTTTTTTTTTTTTCCCAGCATCTATTAGTGAGAGGGATTTTAAACTTTTAGAAATGAGATGAATTAAAGGAACAGTCCTCACAAAATAGAGTAGAATTATGATAACAGAACTCCAAAATGTACCACATAATAAAAAATCTCCTTAAAAAGTCAGTAATCTGATGGGATTTTTTAGAACTGAAACAAATAACTTGTTCTAGAGGTAAAAGGAGGGCTATGAAAAAGACAGCAACATAGAGCTCCAATTTGGGTGATTTCCTTTTGACCAAACTTAGAAAAGTTTTTTCAGGTGTCTCATATAAGCCAGCATCATTTACTCTTTAAACAGCCCCCAGCTCTGAACTTGTTCCTTTGGGAAGTGCTAGTTTTGGTGACAGCAGAGATTATTTTTGTAGGGTACGAGGGACTTTGCTGCTTTGCGTGATGAGAGGTTTATTTTGATTAAATAACAGATGAGGTTGAAGACATAGAACTTGACAAGGGACTGTGTTTTCAAATTACTGGCAAGCAGTTGGCCGATGGTGGAGGGAGGCAGGTTGTGTCCACTACCGGAGCACCAGCTGGTGAGCGACAATGCTGCTTCTCTTCTGAATGGGTTTCATGTCCATTCGCATTCTTAGGGAGGGCAGTGAGGTTCTCCACCTGGACTTCCTTGCCATCACCACCCAGGACAGCCAGAAGGAGTGGGCAGGCATTGCTCTGCTGGCAGAAATCCACTACTTCTGGGGAGCACCACATGCTACCTGAAAATCTGAGGTCACAGCAGTGATGGCAAAATGGCAGTCATCTGTGGCCACAGGAAAATACTCCTTTCCCTTAAGTTCTGCAAATGTTTTCCAAGCTGACTACTTGTGCTGTACAAGATGTCATTAGGATTCACTTTTCTCTTTAAAAAGAAATTTTGGCAGTTCAGCAGATAGAGGACTGCATGTTCTACATCTGTCTGGGCTACCCCTCTGGACCAGAAAAGCTTCTTATCCATCCAGTCCACCATCTTCTATTGCTGAAAAACATTCTCAAAGCAATTGCCTGAACATATGTACTTATTTCTGTTTCAATACTTGCAGTGCAGGTTGGTGCTCATGAGAATATAGGTTTATTGATAAGTCTGGATATAGGATTCTGACAAGATTAGCTTGAAGAATTGGTTTTTATTTTCTGGTGATTCATTTTTTCTGCTCACCACTCAGGACAGAACAGACTGTTACATCTTTTTTCCACAGTGTGCCTGAACAGATTTTAAAAGTGTGTCCAAGAAGGGTTGTATACTGGACCCAACCAACCACCACCACCACCAAAACAAATGGAAAGGGAAAATGTGTTTGCTGATTTTTCTGTAGCAATTCAGAAAAAACTGGCAGAAGTGTTCATTAAGGGTCTTATATTATTCTTGGGCTGTTTTTCTCAGGTCTGGGTCAATATGTTTCTTGCCTTGTTCCCTAGCTCATGCTCAATGCAGCCTCACAGCTGGTGGCTCACCTTGCTCCCTTCTCCCCTTATTGATCATCCATCCCTACAAGGGCTGCCTTGCCTGCCAGGCACTTCCCTGTCTGCACACACACTAGTGTGGCACCCTCCCTGGCATCAGCCAGACACCCCGGCCTCTAAAATGTAAACAAAATTACTGAGCAGCAGAAAACACATTCCCTGACAGCTGCAGAGTTAAGCTCCATTAGCTTCATTTCCCAACATTTCTTTCTTTTTTCTACCCTCCAAGTGAACTATGACTTGTGGCTTTAAAAGTGAAATATTTTACTTATCCTTTAGAGCAATGGACGTGCAGACAGCACGTGACTTTTGAGGAACTTAATCACTTCTGAGGTAATAAGTTAAAGAAGTAAGAAAATCCTTGGCAATGAATAAAGGATTTATGTGACTAGTACTTTGATACACATCACATTAATTTGAGAATTTATCTGAAAATCTTAATACAAGGAGTTTAAGCACAACACTGCATTGAGATAAATTTTGTTAAATTCATATTACTCAAAGGGAAACAAAAATCAGTCTGTGCTTTGGATGAGCTAATAAATGCAGTGTGTTTCAGCTGTGGCTGAGTGATGAAAAGGAAATATTTTCCTACAATAAAGAAACTGTTGTTCTTAGGTCAGAGCAAGTAAAAGAGATGAACATTTTACTGATAAGAATTAGATTGGTATAAATAAAACATGACAAATGTAACTCACACCTTCATGCATATTAGTCTTAACTGAGAAAATTGCAAAACCAGTAAGTTTTTTATAGTGTTTATTCTTACAGAAACAAGTAAAATAAAACTGCAAGGTGATGCAGAAGCAAATCTTCCACCTGTTCAATGCTTGATAACTGATCTGTTTCTTTACTATAATTTATAGATCTTTACTATAAACTATGAAGACTGATATCTTTAATTTATAAAGACCGATAATTTTACTATAAGGGTGGTGAGGCACTGGAATGGGTTGCCCAGAGAGACTGTAGACTCCCAATATCTGGAAGTGTTCAAGACCATGTTGGATGTAACCTGGTCTAAGGGAAAGTGTCCTTGTCTATGGAGAGTTGTTGGAAATAAATGATCTTTAAGGTCCTTCCCAACAAAGCCATTCCATGATTCTAGGGTTTTATGACTGTTAACTTTGAGATAAAAGCATGTGTAGTGATTTTACTTTCTGCTGAAGACAAAAGTTTAGTTGAAAGTTCTTTGAGGCAGAGGCTCTGTCCTTGTTGTGTCTCGTAAAATATGCAGCACAATCAAAACCAGGAAAGGATAATTGCAGCACCTTCACACCCTGAAGACAAGTTAAAAGCCATGAGTTTTCAGTCCTCAGGTGTGCAGGTGACTGAAGCTAGCGGGTTTTAATTCATGAGCAGCACAGGCTGAGAGGAAATAGCAGGTCCTTTCTAGTGCAGCCCCATAACTGTTGCTCAAGTTGGTGTGCCTGTCTCCTGAACAAAGGAATAAACAAATTCTCCTCCTTTTGAGAGCCTGGAAACTTACAACACTGCCCTGCACAGGCTGATGGCTATAGCAAGGGAAAGTGTGAAAAAATTACCAGGGAAATATTATCAGCCCTCTAAGTCAGGTAACCACCAAAGAAAGCAGCTCCTTTTGCGGCTCTGGAAGGATGTCCAAGAATGAACTCCTTATTGGCAGAATGCAGTCTGGCAAGAAATTCAACCTACAAGCAAAGACGCTTCCTCTGGCCCTGTGTTTGCCTTGCACTGATGGGCACAGAAACTGAGAAATGTTCTTCACAGATCTGCAGGACGGCACTCAAGGGAAAAATCTCCATTATAGCTAATTCTTCTTCCTCATAATAGCAACCTGCAATGACCTTAAATTGTGGCCTAAACTGCTCAGGGGCAAAAGGGGTCAATAAGAATACAGTCAGTCATATTCTCCTCTTGCAGATCTTGTGGAGAGTTATGGAACTCTTGTAAACACCACAGCTGCACTATGCAACCAAAGCACTTCAAAAGGATTCTGGAACATTTCCCAGAGGAGAAAAAACCCCAACAATTTACTCTCCTTTTATGAGAAAGAGCCAGAAATAGTGTCGATGATGTTCTGCAGGATATATTGGCATATTATAAACACTGTTAATGTTCCAGTCCTGCCAAAGGAGTTCCAAAGGTCCATCTGCCTATGCAGAACCCTGCAATTGCACAACAATGTAATTGGCATACTGCTCTTCTCAGCTAATCCAGCAGCCTCTCATCACATGTGCTTGTCATGTCTCTGTTAAGGCTGTCCTTGGTTACTGGTTAATAGTTTATGGACAGAAAACTACACCATGTATTACCATGACTACCCACTGGGGCAAATCAAGACAAAACTCTCGGACTACATAAACTCCAGAACACCACCTTCAACAATAACAACAAAATGTAATATGAAATAAACCTGCTAATTGTTTCAGCAGGTTGTCCTAGTAATTCAGTCAGACTAAAAGGCCTGACTCAGTTTTGGCATAGTAAAGTCATACAGATTCCCATGTGTCCTCATTCCTGCAGTGCTTTCCTGAGCAAAGGAACTCAGGTTGGCAGGTTGGGAGGTCTGTGTTTTACACCATCCTTGTCAACTCCAGAGAGCCCCTCAGTGTGCATAATGAGAAGTCTCTTCTCCAGTACTTGCTCTCCATTGAAATTACTGCCTCCTTACTGACATTTCAAATAAATTGCTAAGAACAGGCCAGCTGAGGTTATTAACTTTAAACCAAGCCAGCTATATGAACCATCACTACAGCTGTACACTTCTTTGTGTAAAGGGAAATAAACATATTAGTTCCTCTTCACCTCTGGGGTACCTCCCCAGCACATGGCAGCAAAGGATCCTCCCTGAAGAGATTATTGCTTGCCATGGAGGCCACATGTGATTTATCCAAATTCAGTTTGAAGGCAATACAATATATTCTGAAACATTCTAAACTTAATATTTTAAAGGAGTAGCTTCTGTTCGATTACTGCTCTCCCTTAAAAAAATTGAATTTTCCTGACTATTGCACTATTCTATGAAAATATTCCTACATTCCAAGTATCCATATGCTACACAAATAAGCAATAAAAGGATTTTCCAAAGCAAGACAGTGCTAAGTATTGTAGCTGTCTGTAAATCACTGGTTATCAGAACATCATACCATTATACAGTGTATCTGCAATGAGTCATCCATTAAACTGTGTTCCAGTCAGAAACCTGGCATACTGGGCCTTGGAAGAAGATGAATGTTTTAATATACTTTTAAACCACTTACAGAACGAAATGTACACAGTTGCTCAGAGTAATCCTAGGTTTTGTGTTATAAGAAAGCAAAATTTGAAATTAAACAACAGGGGATATTCTTAACAGCATGTGTGTCCCTGTCTACGTTATAGCAATGCAGCCAGCCCAGATTTACACATTCTGGGCAGGCACTAAAAGAGCTGCATCTGCACATACTTGAGTCCTGGCTGCTTTAGCAATAGTTCTCCCTGGACTGCAGCTTTGAGCTCTGCAGGGCCAGAGGGGTTCTTGTGGCCCATTTGGCACTGTCACAGTGTGCAGTGGCCGCTGGCTCCTTGCCTGCAGGATGCACCATGGCAAGCGTCACACAGGGGTGAGGCAAAGCAGAACAGCCTCATCACTCCCGAGGGGTTTTAGCAGCTTGGTTTCTGGGTGGTGTGGCCGGAGGGAGACAGCTCTTCAGGGAGGCATTTTAGATATGAGCCTGACTGATGGAGGAGAGCAGAAAGGCCAGCAGGGAGGGAGAGAAAACAAGGGCAGTTAGGGTTGCCTAATAAAATAGCACAAAATAGTGCAACCTGCTGTTCATTTGGACAGGATCTGCTGCCTCCTTCTCCCAGTGGAGGGAGATAATCCCTGATAAAAAGGGTTAAAACTCCAGCTATTCCAAACACCTGTCCTCCACCAACACATCCGAGCAAGAGCCACCAGGCACAGGAGGATAGGACACAGCAGAGGTTACTCAAGTCTGTATCCAGGCAGAGCTGAGCTCTGGGCATTGTGCCCTGGGCCAGGGTAGTTCAAGCCTACACGCAACATGTCTAACAGCCAACTGTACCTACCTTATGTTTGAGGTGTAAGATCTAGACCTGCAAAAGTGTCTCCTGGGGACAAGGTGCACATACAGCTTTGGTGACATGGATATATCCCCTCCATGATTCAGTTAAATGCTCCAAGAGTTTTCTAATGATACGACTGGGATTTGTGATACTAAATACAGATATCCAATCTGTCTCTCCTGTAATCAAAAGATAACGATAGCGATGATGGAGATTATAGTAAAAATTACCTCATCCTAAAGGATATATCTAAAATAAACCAGATAGATAGTGTCCTGAATATATCTTTGTCTATCTTTAGCATGGGGTGACTAGGTCAGCTGTACGTGTCTACAAAACAGGTGTCCAAATGTAAGACATGCCTGACCTTAAATATTTATGAGTGTTGTATTTCTCTAGATGTACACAGACTCTGCTCCACTGCCTTTCCTGGGGTGACCTGCTGCTAGGTAAAACCCCTAGCCCTTCAAAGGATGTTGGGCCAAGGGGATGCCAGAAAATTTGGAGGTCAGTCAGTTAGGTATATGCAACCATAAGCCACTCAGAGGTGAAATGGTGAGCAAAGGAACTCAATTATCCAAATAACAGACATATTATTGGCCAGGAGCTCATTCTGCCAACTAAATTTAAAGGTCCCGTACGTAACTAACCCAAGCCTCTTGATTTTTAACTCCTGCTGGAAGTCATTACTGTTTCTTCTTCCATATCCTTTTTCCACATTTGGCTGTCATCTGTAGAGGCACTTTGATGTTCTTTCATTTACTTCTCTTCTGTTTCAGGCTACTTCTGTTTGGTCTTAGATACCTTCAAGAAACACCCAGTAGCAGGGTCATGGCTGAAAATGGCCAATACTGCTGGTCCGCACAGCAGGCATTGAAGGACACGTCTGAGTTCATGGTATAAATGTGCAGGATGATGAAGTCCCTGGAGAGGAATGAGCACTCTGCATTTAACTCACCTGACTTGTTTCAGCCACCTGATTTAGAGTGAGGCAGATGGTCTCTTGGGTTGAGACACAGCTGCCTTCACTGGCAGCACTGGCAGCACTGGCATTGAATCAGACAAATAAGTAAGAAAAATAGCTGTGGCAGTATGGTATCACGCAGAATATAGTGGTTTGGAAACATTATCGTACTGTCCTTCTGAGGGGCATTCCTTTTTGAAGAATCCATGTTTTTAGGGATTTTGAAAAATCTACTTTTTGGGCAATTCAAACTCAAATTTCTCACATTTCAGGTAGACCCTTTTAAACGCATACGGTAAGGAAAACTTGGAGAGAAACCTCACATGTTTCTAGACATAATTGCTTTATATTCCTGGAGAAATATCAAAACCCGAGCTGCTTAACTGTTCTGTGAGCAGTGGGAGGCCTTGTGTAGAACAGAAGTTCATTCATGGGTGTGCCACATCCATACAGCGTCGCACAGAATCCACCAAAAAGGCAACTGCTAGCGTTTGCACTTGTTGATCTGACATTTAAGGGGTGGTTACCTGACATTTTTCTATGCCTGTGTTTTTGGGAGCTAGTGACATACCGTCTATTTAATTTTCGGTCTCTCAGATACATTGGAGAAAGGACAATTGACAGAAACTTATGGTTGCCCGAGTACTATCCCACATTTTTATGCTATCTTTACTTTGTCATCTCTCCAATCTCTTAGGAAAACCAAAAGGAAAATTGAAAAAAAGCTTCTGTAAGGCATTTAAATCAAACACAGTTCCACACTGTGAAAGACTAATAGACTTTCAAAGACTGCTACAGCTAAGATCTGAAGGTAAAGTAAGCACAGCTTTCTCGAGCAGCAGTTCTGGAGGCACGTCCTGAATTTTAGCAAATCTGGAATGGATTAATTAATTTTGCATAAAGCCAGTTTGTGCTTTGCTTCACTTTGACAGCCACACTGTGGCTAAACACGAGAACCGCAGGACCACAGCTGATGACAGCAAGAACCAGGATGCTGAGATTGTACTGATTTTGGGAATAACTGTGCTGGGAGTGCTCACTTCTTCCTGCCACAATGACAGAGCTTCAGGGTCCAGAGATAGTGCAGGTGCACAACGATTAGGCAGAATAACAGGTTAAATCTGACTTTTCACATAGACATTTAAATCTGAAGTTTGGACTTGTACTGGGTATTTGAGTGCAGGTCTTCTTCACCTGAGCAGAAAAGATGCTCCCAGAAAACCTCTGAAACAAGCCCCAGCATCTGATGCCTCAGCTTCTGGACAACAGTGCATTTTTTATTACAAGGTCCTTTCTGGAAACAGATTTCTGGAGGAAATGTCACTCTAGCTCCTAAGTAAGAGGCTGCAAGTAGGGATCACCCTCCCAAAATGCTATCCACAGGATCTGATAGAGTCTGAGTTTATTTGAAATTAAAACCTTTGGGCTGGACTACATGAAAGTGTCACTCCCTTTGTGATGCTGCAACAGTTTTGAGAAATCTGTGCTTATTAGTAGATACTGCTTTAAATGAAGAGCAAGCAACTGAAACGTAGACAGAAAAATTACTGAGGAAAGTAAGATGAGTAAATTATCCCAAAATAAATACTTATTCTTAGACTCTTAAAACTTTTTTTTTTCCTGTCTTGATGGCAGCTGTTAATATGATGGTGACTTCCATTGAGAAAGCAACTATAATCTTGAGAGAGCTCAGATCTTTTTCAGAGGTGATGACTGACTGATTATTTTGCAGCATTCTATCAGTTGTTCCACATAAACCACAAATGTTCTTCATAGAAGCGTCTTTTATGAATTCTATGAATGTCCTTTAATCATACATACTGCATATTTTGGACATGGCATGCCACATTCAATCAGTGAATCTGACAGCACCAGGATTACATGGTCCTTTGTTTTCTTCACTACTCTGAGAGGTTTGAGAATATAAACAAGAATGTAAAGACCTTGGGGAAAATGATGGGAATTACTGCTCTACTTCATACCATTTAGACACTGAGAGGTCTGTCTTAAAATGAATAAGGTTGTTCTTTCAGCAGAAAATTTGTGAGAATTCTTTGAATATGGCTGGTTCTGAACTCACAGCCTGCCTTATTCTGCATTAATCTCACTGAACATGGTGGGAGGGGGAAGACTTGATCTTTCCTAGGATGGAAGAAGAGATTCTGATTTACGTCTGTATTACCACAGTATGAACTAGTGCAACCCAGTGATTTCAGTGAGGGCGAAAGCAGTGCAGCACAGTCCTGGTGCTGGTCATGGGCCACGAGCTTACTGCAGGCAAAAACTTCATTTGCAAATGATTCACCAGCATAAAACAAATTCTGACTCTTAAGGAGAACACATGCTCCTGAATAGAAGTGACAGTCATTCCCTGCCTCCAAGGAATGTCACCCTACTCTCTGCTCACATGCATAGGACACTGTCAGTGGTTTCACCCTGGCTATGCCTGGGTGCCAGAGCTGGAGAGCAGGATATCCTGTCCCTGTGCATCCTGTACAGTACTGCTCCATTTCCCTTGTCCCTACAGCTTAGCAGGACTGGACAGGTCTGGTAAAGGAGAGTCTAGACAGCAAAGGCTGTTAGGCAAAGAATTATACCCTGAGCAGTGTGCTTCTGCTGATACCAGAGGAGTGCAATGGCAGCACTGTCCTCACAATATGTCAATTTTTCTTTGTGGGTGAGGGCATAGGTAGATAGAGCAAGAATTTTCTTTCCTTGTCACTTCCTGTGGTCATTCCTCTGTAGATACATGAACATCAGGAACTGTGCTTGGTTGCACCTCTCAGGCTCAACCACCACAACTGTGAACCTCAGAAATGTGATATGGTGCTTTGTTCAATTCAGAAATTCTTCTTCGTGGGGAAAACTTCTCTCTAACTCTCAACATTAGTGCCAAGTCTTCCTGTCCTCGCTCTCATTCTACTGATTTTCCAACTGCCCAGATTCTGTGTCACGTTTTGGTGGCTAAACTGGCTGCAGAGGCTCCTATAATCTAATGGAATCTAACATATAATTATAATATATATAATCTAACGGAAGCAGGATGGAGGAAGAGATGTACTTAGATAACAGACTTCAGAGGTGCTTTGAGAGTGACAGGAAAGCCCTGGAAATAGTCATCTTAAAAAAGAATCAAATTATTTACCAAGAATAGCACCTTCTGAAGCTCTACCCCAAGTACAATAAATGAAACAACTCAGAATTAAAGCACCCCTTTCCTTTGTGGATTTCCACCTTTGGTGTTTCCAGGGAGGTCTGCTCCATGAGGTGACTGTTGGGACAGCTAAGGAAAATAAGTCACACAGAGAAGCAGTTTTGCCATTTATCTTCACTGATATCATCTATAGGAGCACCACATTTGAGAAAAACATATTTTAAATGCCCCAGACCCTGCCAGGCTAGATCAGCAGGAACTGAAAGCAAGAAGAGATGAGAAGGCAACATTTATATGGTAAAAAATCCTAAAATTGACACTGTTTCTGAAACGCTGTAAATCTCCTTTGTTTTTATGTCTTATGCCTCTCTATATCCTTTGGGAATAGAGAACAGGGGAATACCAATACCAAACCCCACAAAGCACAGTAACTATTCTTTATACACTCCTCATCTGGCCACACAACTCAGTGTTTTATTTCTACTGTTTTGCTGTAACTGTGATAGGGAGGAAAACCTAACACAATTGGGCAGACATGGTTTTCACTTGAATTTGTTAATGGAGAGATTATTTATAGTAATAAATTATAACTATTTCTTGTGCTCACAAGAAAGCTAGATTTTTTAGTATTGCTACTACCATGGCCTTGCTTTAAAAACTTTAGTGTTAGTGGGCACCAGACTTAGCGCTCTCTTGGTCTAACTAATAATGCTGTATGGGAAGCAGCTTACTGGTTAGAAGGGTTGTTTCTTCCAGGAGATGGATTTTGGGCAGTACAGATAACCAGGTGCCCCTTGTCACCCCAACTCATGCGCACAGTGACAGCACTCTCAGTTAAATTCTCATGAAGGGAAAGGGACTATGTGCTCCTGCCAGAGACACAGTGTGCATATTGCACCATCAGCTAGACTGGTAAACCAGGTCAAGATCTTTAAAATACATCTGTATCTACACATGGAGGGAAGAACAGCCCCCATCCTCTCACCCTCCGTGTTCAAGAGCTGACTTAGTTACAGATGCATCCAGGAGGAAATGAAATCATGCTGTGTGTAATTAGACAGGGATTACTTTGTGCTCTTCCTTACCAGCTCTGCTACTGGTAAGGTACTGCTACTTACTCTACTCTGGAGCTGATGAATTGCTCCGTTTCTCATTGGCAGAGCTGCCCCTTCAGTCATTAGCTGTATCTTGCTTTTACCCCCATCAGTACTGAATATTAAATTTACTAGTCTTGTGGAGTACAGAAAATGAAAAAGACAGATCTGATGTGTAAGACTGTATTAAGAGATTTGAAAGCAAGAATGTCATTTATATTTCTGGAGGTTTTAATGGAGAACATAATGTGCTGTCCACAGATTGCCCTTCTACTGTGGGTCAGTCTCATTTAGGAAGGTGATAGATGATAAATCTTCCTATGAATGTTGTTCCAGTAATAGGGCAATTAATGCAGTTCCTAGTTCAGATACAACAGTCAAAATTTTCAGTATATGTAAGTAGGTGTTCATACATGTGTCCTGTTTATTTTTGTTTAAATGCCTTTGAACCTTGTCCATTGCTTCTTCATTTCTCGTATGGCCACCTGGACTCACATCTTTCTTTTCCATGATTTCAGGTCCAGATAAATCCGACAGAAAGAGAGAGAGAGAGAGAGAGAGAGAGAGAGAGAGAGAGAAAATTATATAACCAGAAAGCATGAAGTAAATGAGGAAATAAAGATTATCAAAAGAGTGGCTTGACTTACCATTTTATACATTAGCAGAATGGTCATCAAAGGATTTAAGTCTTAGCAGCAATGCGAGTAAGGATGCAGTACAGACTCTCCTCATGTAAATGATGCTTTGGATTGTCTCATATCATTTCCCCTGGGCCACAGGGAGAATGGGGGTGTCTTGGTGTTAGCAAGGAATTTCCTTTCTTGCTCCTCCTGTCTTTTCTCCTTGTTATTTAACAGACCATTCTTTCTTCTTTCAAAATTATACGGATTTGTTGATATCCTCATAAATTATGCATAACTGAAAGTATTTTCCCATGGCATTTCATATTTAAAATATATTGTGAAACTTTAGGTAGGAAAAACAAAAAGCAGGAACTATTGGGGTGGAAACATATTTATTATTTTGCAGAATAAATGCCACCAACTTAATCTCTGTATATGGCTGTTACATGAGAGGTATCTGTGATTACTTGAAATTCAATCTATACACTTCAGTATTTCTGTATATACTAAAGGTGAGAGCCATACATACATGAGCCTGACAAGCTCCAAAGATACACATGTGGAAAGTGGATAAATGCAGGAAACTACAGGAAGTCAGAAGCAGTAGTCTTCAATTTGACTTATTAAAACAGAAGATGCAATAGGAACAGCAAAACCCAAGCCATAAAACTTCCATTTGTTCTGTTAATAGGCATCAGCATAAAAATGTTATGGGAACTTTTATATGCTTTTTTTTTACATCTTAAATAGAAATCCTTTAAGTCTTCATATACTCAAATAGAGATTTTCTGTAATTTCATCATATGTTAAAAATGTATTCCTGTCTGTTCATTTGCTTTTCCCAATCATAAATGTACAAGTTTGTTGTGTTACTAAGGTAACAGGATACACTTTCTAGTAATGTTGGAAGACTTTGAACATATTAGCCGGCCACCTCACCTCCTTTTCATTTCTTTTTGGTTTTTTGGAAGGGAAACCTAGAATGCGAGGCAAGATCAAGCAGTGAGTCTTGTACTTGTACAAGACCCTTGTCTTGTACTTGATGGCAGAACAAAAATGAGAAACCCCAGATCTTCTGGCCTCAAGTTCTGCACCTTGTCTATAGACAGCATTTCACTGCATGCCTATAGACAGGACACCACTCGGGACATTTCCATGACTACATTGAACACTAAGGCTCCTCTTCATATTCTGACCAGAGACCTGAGAGCTGACTGCAGTACATGAACCTCTGCGCTGCTTTGGGCCTCCAAAGGTAACCAGTCATGTCCCTTTGGTACTGTCTGTGCCATAGCAGGGGAGGTTGGGGTTTTCATCAGGTGATGCTGAGGGGGCTGGTACCTGTTCTGTGCCTACGTGGCTCTATGGGAGCCTCTGAGAGCGTGGTCATTGACTTGCCACAGGCAGTGTCAAGATTTCACTTCAAATAAAGATCAGGCCAAAAGGCACTAGAACAGTTTTTAAATGAAATCTTAGAACACAAGACCCCTTCCCATGTCCTCAACTTCTAGTTTAAACCATTTCAGATAATTTATTTATGCTATCAGAAAGTATCATTGTTAACATTGAGGTGATGATTTTACTTCAATTTAGGTGCCGGATATCATCTGCCAGTTTTTTATCTTCAAATATCAAGTGTATTTTCATTGCATCTCTTGCACAGGTTACGTATGCATGATGCTATGCAATGAGGAGAAATAAAATGTGTGGTTTTAAAATTATTCTTCTTATCTTCTATTTTTAAATCTCCAGATGGTCCCTGAGACTGGTGATATTTTCTTTAGGCTATATATTTTCTGCTTTAATTAACTTACTTAATCAGCACACATTTGATACACATGTGATCAGATAATATCAGATGCTAACATTTAATTGTTTTCATGAAATTAGAAGCAGATAAATGGTTGAATCATAATTGAACAATCTTATTAGACTACAAGCTGATCTGTGTTAAACTGAAACTTGAAATTACCACTTTTGCATTAATTTCACGTTGGCTGGGACTGCTGTAAGGACTGAGCACAATGTGATAGCTGGGTTAGGGAGCAAGATCAGAGCTGGATGACTGAGATCTACCATACAGAGTTATCAGCTGAGGGGTTGGCACAATTTGTATCACTGCCTAAGAGCAGTGAAAGAAACTAATGCTTGATTTACCACCTCCCAAATTAAAAACCGCAGCAAATAGACCTTTTTGTGTGTTACATGGAAACAAACTGTCTCTCTCTCTCTCTCTCCATCCCATCCCTCCCCAGTGTGTCTACTTGTGAAGGACAGGTAGTCACCAAAATCATCTATCACCTTAGCAGCTTTGTTGGGAATCATCAGGTAATTATTGCTGGGAGCAGTGGGGATCTGACACATAGCTGTATGGATGGGCTGGCTGGAGCAAGTCTGGGGCTTGTACACAATTCAAAGATTTTTATTGCTTGGTGAAAAATCTGAGCAAAGTTGAGTGAAATTCTCAGAATTTGCGCCCTTTATGCATGTTTTCCCAGATGGCTATCATTAGCTGATGAATGGGAATTCTTGGTTTTGGCATGGCTGTGGTGATTTTACTTGGATGTTAAGATGGAGAGGAGTCATGCAGTACTTACAGGATCCCTTTTCACAAGGCCTGGGTTAGGGACAACAGCAATGAGGTGTGCTATCGTAAACATGGAGTTCAGCACATAGGAAAAAAACAAATTCTTATGTAGTGTTATCCTTTGACAGCTGAGGCTCCTGAAAAATATGTAGCACATGTCATAAATTAGTATTTTTCTTCTGATGTCACTTTAACAAGTTCTTTCTGGCAACAGTCTCTCAAGAATGTTTTTTGGCAAGACATAATTGGAAAATACATGCCTTGCATTGCAGACATAACCTCTGAAAAATTTTTGGGTTTGTTTTGACACCTGTTTAGCACCACATGCTTTTTAGACCATGTTGTAAAGATCTATCCAGCTACATTCTTAGCTCTTGATGCTTTTCTTTATTTCATGGTAATTGAGATATTAAGTGGTGAAGCAGAACCCTGAGAATTACTGGATGAGCATGACAGAAGTAATGAACATCAGGAATACTGCTTTATAAGTAACCATTCCCCAGAGACTCAATTTCTCAAATACTCAGATTAAAATTATTTTCTACTTCAGGAATTAATGGTGAGACAGGATGGGAACTTCGGGCAGCAATCTCCTTAAATTACAGGGGGATTTGGGTTGGTATCCTGCATATTTCTAACTCCAGCTGAGATCCCAAACCACAGGAGGTTGTTTTCCTGCTCAGAAGGAACAGAAATCTCTTGAAATGACTGATTTTGGGGAGGGAAGGATTTATGCTATTGTAGATAGCAGTGTCACAAGAGAAGTATTCAGAATTCTTGTGAAACCAAATCATGGCTACAGCTTCAGACCTGAACCATCGTCCCTTTCTAATTCATGCCCAAATCCTCATGTCACCTCCTCATACATCCCTGAGGCAGAGAAAAAGGCCCCTGCAGCACTCCATGTCCCAGAGCACAGTGCCACGCTGACAGAGGGTGTTTGCAGAAAGGCAGCCATAGAGCTGTTGGATAATGCTGAGATGTCCAGTGGACATTGAGAGTAAGAAGACAAAACTGCTAGATAAAGAACAGCTAAGAGATATTGCTGTCTTGCTGGGGCAAGTTCCTTGGTCACCTGCAATTTATTCTTTGTTGTCCTTACAGCTACTGTCTGAGTCATTGCATGGAATTCTTCCTTTAGCTTGAGGTCATCTTTCTGGTAATGGTTATCAGAATCCTGCAATGCTTATCACTTTTTTTGACCTCCTTATTTATCAAGACGTTCTTTCATTCAGGGTGTCCATGAGATGCAGATCCTGATAACTTGGAATGAGAGTATCTCTGTACACTTGTTCTGATTTTGTAGCCTTCCTTCAGCATCAGCTATTGGCAAATATTGAGCACTAGATACGGGGTTGGGTGTGTGAACTTTGATTTCCGTATCCTCACTTTCTAATTTGACCTTCAGTATTTGCAATCACAATGGCATCAGCACCTGCCTGACTTGGTCCACACCAAGAGGAGAAAGTGGAACCAAATGCTTACTTGATTCATCCTTTTTGCTGTTTTTGACAATCATTTGCAATTGTCTCCTGCTCTGACCTGTCTTAGCTCTCTTCCTGGCCCTCTTCCTGTTACTAATCATTCCTTTGTGATGTTTTTGAAGGCTCCTTGGCATTCTCCCCACTATCTTTCTGTATTCTCCCCATTCTGCTTCACTCTTGGGCACATGGTGTGACTCTTGGGGATGGTCCTATGCAGGACCAGGACTTGCACTTGACAATCATTGAGGGTCCCTTCCAACTCAGCATATTCTGTGATTCTGCGTGATTCTGAGAAATCAGTATGCAAGAAGACATAGCTAAGCCAGTTATCTGTGTCTAAAACTTGTGAGTGTTTTTGTGTCTCCAAGCCTCTATCCATTGTCTCTTTAGAATTTCCTAGTCTCCTATGCTTTCTGTGGCTCCTGTTTTCACATTGATTCTGCCTCCTGTATTTCCTTTGACACCAATAGGTTCTCTTACCTACTCACAGTCACCCTTACTTTACTGTTCCTATCTGTACTTCTCTATTACAATCAGTATATTTTCCTCATAAAACTGCACTGTGAATCTGTCATTTTTTTCTCGTGCATAAATACTGAAAATACTGATTTTCACTCCCAGCCACTTATTTTCCTCTCTTACCCTGTTTCTTAGTTTTCAAATTATTTTCATGCTTTGTACCATGTTCTCCTTTACCCCTGGGGAAAATTTCCCAAAAATTTCACAAATTATCCTTCCATCCATTACCCTTCAACTCCTTTTAAAAGCCTTGGCAGCAATTAGACTGCAGGTGCATTCATAACATGCATATGCATTCATATTATTCTGGCAAATCTAGATTTGTTGTAGTCCCCATCTGTCTTTATACAAATGTCTTTGTTTTAATAATTCAATTGGAAGTGATTTGGAGCTAGGAGTACCTCTTTTCTTTTGTGTTTTGTTAGATAAGATAATGGTGTCTCAGTTTGCAATTACAGAAATACTGTAATAATGTGACAGTGCATGTAGCTGTTAAACACTCTATTGTATGAATGCTTTCTCCTGTTATGAGTTAGCATTGCTTAGTGATGCTCATTGCTACTGATTCATTATTCCCTTCTGAAGGTACTACAGCATCTGTGATGCCAGATCTCTATGAATCTTGATACCTAAAATTGAACTGAAAATAAATCTCTGCCACCAAAGACTTATATATGGGAAACTGCAATCCCTGCAAGCTGCTTCTACAGTCAAAGGCTATTATACAGTCCTGAAATAATCTCTTGCTATCTGATTGACTGTCTGATTGACAGCTTCCCTTCTGTTGAAGGTCAAATAATCTATTGCTGTCATAGCCAGATGATAGAAAACAGCTGAAGGTAACATGTGCCCTGCTCCCACACAGCTTCATTCTCACTTTCCTCTGATTGTAGTTTGGTTTCCTCTTTTTCCTTCCATTATGAAGCACTTTAGTTTAATTCCTTTCTCTCTTCTCCCTGTAACCTTTGTGTCATGGCTTAGTCACGGAAGGGGAGGGAGAAGTGGAGGAGGAAAGAGAGGAGGAGGAGGTGTGTTATTGTCTGGAAGGCTGCTGCAAAGACCAGTCTTTCAGTGCAGCCTGGGACCAGTCAAGATCATGAGTTGCCCATGACTCAGAGCTCAGAGTGAGTCAGACAGGCTGACCCTGCCTCACTTGCTGCAAGGAGTTACCTTTCTAGTCCATCCAGCACAC
This sequence comes from Dasyornis broadbenti, assembly GCA_013397935.1. Taxonomy (NCBI): domain Eukaryota; kingdom Metazoa; phylum Chordata; class Aves; order Passeriformes; family Dasyornithidae; genus Dasyornis; species Dasyornis broadbenti. The sequence goes on along the minus strand of VZRN01005751.1, from coordinate 2,053,373 downwards.
GTAATTTGACCAGATCCTGTCTTTACTGTCTCAAAGAACTCAAGCCAGGGTATGGGGTTCCAAATCAGATTAAATTGTGCTCTTTCCAGTTTTCTTAAAACATTACTGTGGCTATGGTTTTGTGCTCTTTATCTGCTTAGATGGGAAGGGAATTCATCGGTTCGTTGGGCAGAGTTTTGAGCTATCTTTGTATCTGATTGAGACGTCAGGCACTTATCAAATTGCCTCTTTGGAAATTACCAGAATTCACAACCTGTATTTTGGAGCCACCTATTTTGCGTTTGCAATTTTCCAGACTCTTATAATCTATGAAAAGTCTAACCATTTAATTTTCCTATGTTTTCTAGACTTACTCTTGGTGGTAGTGTTGTTGGGGGCTTGATCTTTGACTACACTTCCTGTTTGGCAGCTGAGGTACAGATATCTAATTAACAGTAGAGAGGTTCACTAAAGAATACAATTGATATGCTCTAGTTAAGCTGCCATACAGCAGCTGTAGTACTTTCAGTGAATATCAGTTTAATCTTCTTTAAAATTCTGATACAGCATGTCACTGTTTTTCCTTCTAATGATGGTAATAGGCTACACACTAGTGCCAGATTCACTCTTAGAGCTGAGTTCTGTAAGCACCTACTCAGGTCAATAGTTCAGTCCTTCAGCCTCAGATGCAGGTATTCCTGTTCCTCAGGAGCTTGGAGCTCCAAGTCACTGCCCCATGCAGTCACTGCACCTGGCAAGGTCTGGGCATGCTCTTCAAGGAACATAATGCAACAGGTCAATGAAAGGCCTTACTGCATCCCCAGTTGCACCATTTCCCCACAGGCTGCACTTTCACACCAGTTCTGACAACATAACCTTGGCTGCACACCACTGGGAGAGGTCCCACTGGTGAGAGAAGCCTGTGCTCAGACTTCTTTATCAGGATTATATAAAAAGACACGCCGAAGATCTGCTTCCCACAGTCACGACACCTTCCAAGATTTCCTTTGGTTGAGATACCTCAGGGAAAGAAGAGAGAGTGTCTGTACAAAACACTTACTTGAAATAGAAGAAAATTGCCAAGGAAATCAACAAGGATGTTATAGACAAAGCATGGCCAACGATTGCCATATAATAAAGTATGAACGCCATCTGCAATTTAACAAAAAGAAAAGGCAAGCATGAATAATTTGCAGACACTTATTTTGTTTTCTCATTAAGGAAGAATCTACAAAATCAACCTCCCATTATGTAGTTTTTTTTCTTCGAGCATTCTTTTTCTATGTATTTTTAATATCAGCAATCTATTAAATAGCATGACTCATGGTCTAAAGATAAGCATTTCTTACATGTGCAGATCTGTTCCTGGAAGTAACTGGTGAGATCCCTGCTCAAACTGTGTGTCACTAATGTAGCCAAGCTCTAGGAGAGTGCAGCAGATATGATACATTCAGATTTTTAATATGCCAAGTTTTCACACATATGCAAAAAAAATTATTAAAGGAAATAGGTTGCTGCAGGATTGGTAGAAAACTTTTATGGCTTGAAAGCAGCTTGAACAACAAAAGCTTAATGGTCACTTTTGGAGATGAGTCAGTAGTTAACTGCCCCCAGGACTCATATTAGGGCTGAGATCTTGTTCAACAGGTTCATCAATGACTTGATGCAGAAAAACTTTTAAATTTCCAAGTGATATTAGGTCTTCCAGATAAGAGTGAGGCGCTCACAAAGGGCCTCATTTAATTGAGAGGAAAGGAAGATGCCATATGAGCTTTAATATAGAAAAAAGTGGGCTGATAGACCTAGGACAATCGAGCTAAATCCTGTCTACACAATGCTGAACACAGAACTGGACACCAAACTCAGGAAGGAGATCTTGGAGTCATCCAGGTCAATTCTTTGAATCACTGGCTTACGTTGTACTGATAGCCAAAAAGCCAGCAAAACATCGATTATGATCAAAAAAGACACTGAGAGTAGAACATCAACATATGCCTGTTTGAAATTTACACCACAAACCTGAAATGCGTGTGTGCTTCTGGTCTCCATAGCCTATGGACACGGCAGATTAAGGAAAGGTGAAAGGAAGGCAATTAAAATAGCTGAGGTTGAGTTTCTATGGGTACAAATGCTGGGATTCTCCTCCTTGGAGATAAGACGTCAGAGGGACCTTATGATCAAGGCCTTCAGAGTCATGAACGCAGCAGATGGGGTGAACATAATCTTCAACTCCCACTACACAGGAACAGCACACCCTGGGACACATTCAGGTTCACATTAGTGTGAGCCTTGGTACTGGGCAACTCAGAGGTCTGACAGTGCTGTGAATCCAGTACCCATGGACACATAACTGGGCTTTCACTGTGACTCGTGCTGGTGAAATCTTAGAGAGGCTGATTCATACTTTTTGTGCTAGTTGCAAAATCGAAATTGCAGGACAACACCTGAGCTTCAGAATGCTGAGGTATTTAAATGTCACACTTAAGTCTCAGCCAAGCTCTTAAGCATCAACCATCTGTCAGAGGAATGCAGCGGGGTAAATGTCATGCCAGGCTTCCCCACTGAAAGCACTGACATAGTAGCAGCCTATCCTGAAAAAAGACTTGGAAGTCTTAGTTCCTCTCCTGGGTTTATTTTCTTTTCAGCTCTACTTCAATAATTTTTCTTGTGCTTTGCATGAGCAATTTGCCTTTTTTTTCAGTGATCAGATGAATTGCTTTCTGTAGCCTGAAGTTTTGACACTCACATCTTCTTGCTGTTTCCAAGTAATTTTAAGCTTGCACTTGAGAACAAATACAAACACCATTCAGAAAGTGAAGTCATTCCTCTTAGTAAAGGTGCACACCTTCTTACATAATTTGGTCTCCAGGCATTTTGCAACTTTGAAATAAGCTTCTGCATTCATTAACCCAGGTGGTTGTGGACTGACCCAGACTTAAACCAAAGTCACCTTAACACTGATCTGACCATGCAGAAGAGACATGATCTGAGTGTAAATACCATTCACCAAGTTACAGAAAACTGCATGTTGACTGCAGATATCCTAGGTCTTCTAGTTTTCCTTCACAAAGACTAACCATTGTATTGCCAGTGGGAACAAATGTTTGATAACTTGCTCTGAGAGCACCAGCAACCCCAGAGAGGACAGACCTGAGCGTGGAGAGAATAAGACAACTTTCTGAATACAGAGCAATGGGAGTGGTTTTTACCTATGTGACACTTCTTCCACTTCATACTACAGGGTTGTTGTGTTTTTTCATGACATTAAAAGGATAAATTCTTGAAGTCTGAATTTAATTTACAGATGACCTGTTAAAAGATATCTTTTTCTGCCTATCTTTTATACAACCCATAGCCTGAAACAGCTAGAAGTAGGAAAGACCTCCAGATAGCTACATGCAAGTTTATGTGCACTCGGGAGGATTCTTAGTTATTCAGTCTATCTAACTTTCAGTTTTCAAGTGCTAAATTAACTGTATATTTGGGACTCAGAAACAGCATTTTTTATTACATCCTGCAAACTTACCATGGCAAATGCCTAAAAAAGCATTTGAAATATAACAATAATGACTGATCAAAACGAACTGCACTGTCAGCTAACAAAGCATATGGTCTATCATTACACTTTTAAGAACTGGCTAATTTTTTTTTTTTTTTTTTAAGTGTTCTGTCTCAAAAGTATAGCATATTGGCATTTTCAGTTAACTTCAAACAAATAATGAACACTTTTACTAATTTCTGCATTCCTTGAACTGGCCACCTGTCATGTCCTTCTGACACATAGGACTTATATAACATGCTCATTCATCAAATTTTTTGTTTGTTCAGATTTTTCATCCTGGATTTAGAAAGCTTAAATGTTCTTCCTTGCCCCTCTAAAATTCTTCACTTGAGGAAGGAGAATTCTCTAAGAGCAATATCTTTGGCTCAATTAATTATATTATGTGTAAGTAAGAGAAAATAGTCTACAAATGGAGCACATTTTTATTTACTGAAAACTTGGTTTAAAGGTCATAATCTAACTTCGCATTTCTGTAAAGACAGATTCTTTCTCCATTTTCCATCATTTTTCATTTCAGAAAAATCATGATGTGCATATAATTTTCCTTTGTGTTCTATCTGTTCTTTGCATGAATAATGTTCAAAATTTTTCTTCTGGAAGGCATGAATAATAGGTAACAGAACCACATTTTTTGCCTCCTGACATGTGCCAACATCTGGAAAACTTATATTTCTATGGTTCTTCCATGTAATGCCTCAGTAAGCTCATATTGTTACTATTATTCTTGCCTTGTCACATAGATGCAGCCCATTTTACCATGATGGTTCTTCATGCTGCAAAAACCTTTAGAATTCACCTCCTGCCTGGTCCAGTAGACTTTTCCAAGGCCCTTTGGGCTGAATCACTACTAAATATAACTACATACTGCTTTTTGCCTGCATAAAAAAGGTCTTCCAACACAAACCCCAAATCAAATCACTTCTTGAATATTTTCCTTCCACTATTCCAAAGAGTCACAAATTATTCTGTCACAAATCTGTAATCAGATTTTCCTGGAGCTCCACTTACATTTGAGAAATATAGCTATTTTTATGAGCTTCCCTAACTTAATTTTTTTAAGCTTTTCTCAGATTTCTCTCTCCTTGTTTCTTTTGGTGCTTTTATATTTAGTTCTTCTCTTTCAGTTTAACAACTTGATTTTATATTGAAATATCGATGCAAATGCTTAATTCATTACTGCAAATAGTCTCAGTTACTTCAGTGAAACTCAAAATTAAATGTGTTCACACTTGTAAGATTCTCTGGATTAATGGTACCTTCATAAATATTTATTTTCAAAGAGTGTGAGTACAGGGTGGTACTCCTTGCTTAAGAAAAAGAATTTTAACTTACATTAATATTACCAGCCCTGCAGAGAAGACATCAACATCTTAGAATATTATTGTTACAGAAAGCAAAATTGAAACTCTAAAAGATTATTTTATACCTGGTGGTCAATCAGGAAAACCATAGGAATTAAAAATGTGTTTGAAAAATACTGCAAAACTTGTCACATGAATACCACTAAATTATCCACCCCATAGCAAACCTATATTTAGGTTTGAGGACACATCAAATAATTTGGATAAGCTCAATTCAACAGAACAAAGCTGTTTAAATCTTGTGCAACAAATAAAGCTGAAAGATAGGGCTATTCTGGTCTCTGTCCCAGGTTTTATTGCTGGCCCAGCCCAAAACCATTGCCAAACAACCACTGCCTCTTTAACTTCAGCATACCTTCAGTTTTTCGGAGGTGAAAGAGTTGCACAGGGTGTAGTTGGACCAAGTCCGATTGCTCTCAGGATGGCGGAACCAATTTCCAGTTTCATCACAATATTTTGAAGCCCTCTCTGGAGATAAATTGCAATAATAATTATTTTAACATAAGCATATTATGCATTTAAAAACCCATCTGAAAGAATTTACTTGTTTGGGAATAAAATGTCTGTGTAATAAAATCCAAGTTACTTTCAACCTGTGTAATTAATATATACCTTGCTGGTTTTTTGTTTTGTTTCTTTTCTGAGACTTATCTGGTGGTAAACTTGTTGTTTATCTGTCTCCCTTCACCTTGACTGAACCCACTAGAGTGTATTTCTCACTTCAATTCTGATTTAATATTTAGGTGATATCAATCCTTATAAAGAGGCTGTTGACAGCTGCTTATGGAAAAGAAAATAACCTCAGGGGCTGATACCCGACCTGAAGGAAGTGTGCAGGGTTTCAGGTAACAAGGGAAATAATGAGTTAAAAATACTGTAGATAAAGGGCAGTCAGCAGTGTATAAACCAGAGCCTGGGTGCTGGAGATGCCAACATCCCCAGCCCAGAGTTCTCTTTGTGCAGAGGAGTGGAACAGTCTTGCCCAAGCTCCACGCCAGTGGAATCCTGACATGGAGAGTGGGAGCATTGCTCGTTCTCCTCAGGGCCTGCACAGCTTGCAGGCACAGAGACAAGCAGCCTCACAAACATTTTGGCGCTGGTCCCACATGTCCAGTTTAATTTTAAATCGCTGCAGAGTTCTCTGTTTAAATAATCTGATGTGTCTTTGGCCTCTACACAGGTGTCTCTGGTGCTGGTTCCTGCGCCACAGGTGGCTCTGGCACGCTTCCCAAGAGCCCTGCCATATGGATTGCTCTCCAGGCTTGTGTTCCTCTGCACGTCCTTTACCGTGCTGGGGGGACAGTGGGGCTTCATCAGCACACAGCTCTGAGGGATGCCTGGAGCTGCAGATGTGTGCTGTGTCTGTGCCCCCAGTCACGCTCACGCTCCTGCTGGGGACACTCTGGATGCTGAGGCTCCGATGGTCACTCCTAATCCCTTGTCAGGTTTTGGACCAGTTCATTTGGCCTTCCCTCGAGCATTAGCCACATGGGAGTCACTGGACTGTTTGCCCAAGAATCAAAGACAGGATAAGATCATAAACTTAAATTATTTGATGTTTTCTTAGATAGTGACACAGACACTTATGAAAAATATGTTTTTCAAGTATGACTTTTAAAATAGTCGAAAAAGTCTATCTTGAATTTCCTTTGCCTTTTCTAGCTCTATAATTTGATTGGCTTTATACTTAGATTATCAGCATTTCCATTCAATCCACTTTTAGAGAGCCCATTACACATTTTTGGGTTTTGTGGTCAACATTCCCACTTACTTTTCTACATTTGATGATTAACAGCTCTATTAATTTGGAAGATTCATATTCCCTCCATACAACCTAAGAGAGCCCATTGATCATAAGGGCAGTATTGATTGTATAGTAAGGATTGTATAGACTGAGTTATCTTACTCTGACTAGACATATACTTTATAGAGTGCTACTAAAAAAAAAAAAAAAAAAAAAAAAAAAAA
>VZRN01005751.1:2023980-2046472 GCA_013397935.1 Dasyornis broadbenti | reverse complement strand
AAAAAAAAAAAAGAGATCCTCCAGAACACAGCATATTTTTGAAATTATTGTGGTTTTCCAGTCATTGTTTTGGGGTACTTGTTAAAAATCAATACACGCAACAATACCAAGAGGAAGAGAACGTGTTATTTGAGCCTTCCATTGCTGCAGCTTGGAGATAATCTCAGACTGCCTGTGTAGCAATGTTTCCTTTCTACCCATTGCCAGATGCTCTCAAAAGCTGGAAAAAGTTTTCAGTCACAGATAAAAGATTAATGGCTATGCTGCCATGGAACACAGTGTGCAAACATTGCACTGACTATCCCATGCACTCTGCAAAGTGCACGGCTTTTGTTAATCTGCTACAGACTATGTATGGCAATGTCATCCATCACCTCTGTACTTCAGGGCCTAGGTAGGCACTCTGCCAGAGTATAATGTGGCCTCTCTATGGTAGAGACAAACCTTTCACCTCATACTTTTCCTTGAAGCCAGACAAACACGACTGATCCTACTCTGAAAGTGCCAGTGCCCCATGGATTTCTTGCTGTGATGTGAGAACACACAACTGGGGAATAAGCCCTCTTTACTGTCCATCCCAGTGACTCAAATAGGTCAAACATATTTGCTAAATCTATTCTTTAGTACAGAAACGAAGCTGCAATCCAACCACTGCTCTACTGCAAGTTATTCTACAGTGGCCCAGGTGGGGGATTATGAACCTGGGAAAGTGTTGGTTCTTAGTACTAATCAGAAGAATATGGTGAAGTCTGAAGAAAGACACATGTGCAAGGATGGGTAAGACAACACCAGCAAGGAAAAATGGAAGTGTGGGCTTTGTGGTTATTAAAATACTGTGTAAACACAAATGTTTCAGGCTCTGTCTGTATCCTATAAGCTTGGATAGGGCACCATTTGAGCATTGCATTATTCAAAGTGGAAGAAGAGTGACATCACATTGGACTGGCCTCACCTGACTTTAGCAACCTTAAAGTTACATAATTATGGGCAGCTATGCAGGAAATCTGCAGTTAACTGAGAGACACACACTTCAAGAGTGCTGTCTGGGGAAAATGGATGAGAGATATCTCATCCACAACAGAAGTTTCACAGGAGCAGTGAAGTGCCTTGAAAGATTAACCAGTAGCAATTATTTGCATGTGTATTGTTTGTGCCACTAATAGCACTTTTATGAATCATATTTTCATTTAAAAACCCCTTAGTCACTTATATGTAACAAATATCTTAATATCTCTGGAACAATATGATATCTCTATCAATCAGGCTTTTTACAATTAGACCAGCTCTATAGGTAGCACATGTTAAAGGAGCCAACATCAATTTTTTGTTTATTGCTGAGTTATAAGATGGAAGAAGAAAGAAATTATTCCCTGTTGCAGTGATGCTCAGCACATACCAGACATTGGATCCTTCGCCCTGTGCAGTGCTTAGTTTTGCAGCTGAAGGAATTGTTGATGTAGCACATCTGATTTACTTACATTCTAAGTAAAATATTCTGGAAGAAAATTTTTCAAAAATGAGAAGAATAGCTTCATATAATGCAATGGAGACCCTAGAAAACTTCAGTTCCATTGTCCTAATAAATGAAGAATTATCACTGTCTTCAGAGTGTCTTAGCAGAACCAGAATCTGTATAAAAGAGTCATATTGGGCAGCATGGGGATAGGAATTGATTTTTAAAATACAGCTGTCAAGCTTGCTAAAGAGCAGGACAGAAATACACAGAAGGGTAAGGAGCAAAGCAGCTGGACAAAGAGTACAGATTTGTGTTATTTATAATTGTCTAAATTAATCACTTCAAGACAAGAAAACAGGACTAGCAGAAATCCAGAGCTGTCTATTTTAGTTTAATTCAGGCCAAATTTGCATTTTGTGGCATCAAGAGAAGGGCTCTCCCAGTGTCAGAGCAGGAAGGCAAGGCTATACTTGCATGTTCTTCGATTGTGAGAGGCAATAACACATTAATCATCATCTGATTAGTCATCATCTAATTGCTTATGGATACATATGGGGTTTGTTTCCAAATTGCACTTGTAGAAACGCCACTCCTGGAGCTACATGAAGAGTTATGAGTACTAGTTTACAAAAGGGCACTAAAGACAGAAACCCAGCAAAGAGGAGAACTGAGGGGAGTTCTGCTAAGTGCAGCTTTGGCTCACAAAGTGGAGTGGCTACTGCTGTTAAACACTGCCTTCTGCCAAAGATCAAAAGGGAGAGAAAGTGAGATGGAAAAGTGAGTCTGCCACAAAAATACTTGCACTTTCAGCTCCCTTGCTATGTGATTGCTCCAAACTAATGCTGACTAAATGCAATGTACAGGGACAGTGAGGTGGGCAATGTAACACCTGCCACCAACTCAAGAGCCCACAGATGGCACAGGGCAATGCTCAGCTCCTCCTGTTGCCCCTGGCAAACCTGCCTTTCTAGAATGCCATTATATCCACAATAATTTTCTTTTCTTTCACTAGTAAGACTATTGCCAGCATGAATTACATACTACATTCTTAAAAAACTAAACTCTTACCAATTTCAGTGAGACCTGGAGCCATTTCAGATGGATTGTACCAAATATTAACCTGACTAAAATAAGGATGTAAAATACTATTCAAGAGAATCGCATGCTGCCTGAATAGGGGCAAATAAAATAGCCCTGCTCAGAGCTTCACAGCCAGAAGTGGATGAGACAGTGAATGTCCTGCTGTCACTGGCATTAAAGCAGTAGGTCTTATTATGTTTCCCAGACAAATTGATTTGTTTTTATGCATTATCACATTGTGCATGATGTGCACTGCAAGAAAGAGATTGCTTCTTTCAGAACACAGATTCCTATCTAGTAAGAACTGATCCAAGTTCAGTGAAATAAGTGGGACTGCACTTGGTAGCTAACTGTGAAGTTGTCAGACAGAAAATGAGCAGTGCACTGAGTATGTTCTCCTTCACTTTGTTTCTGTGTTCTTTCTTTGGAATATGATTTCACTTTGTTTACTTTCTAACATACTCTAGCAACTTCTTCTTGTCATCAATGCTGAATGTTGTTGGGGATCAGATACAGAGGGCTGGTATTTGGCACCCACAGGTACAGACAGGAGGAGGACTTGATACTATGCTGACAATAATGTTTCACTTTTCCCATTACGAAGGATGTAAGTATAAAAACACAAAAATACAAAGGAAAGACATTATTTTATTCCAGGACTCAAAGCTATACATGGCCTCTTAATGAGGTGACATAGCCATCAATTAGCTGATACACAGTGGTTCTGCAGATCTTGGTGCAGCCCAAAGCAACGCAGCATGAAATCTTGTTTCAGAAATCCATGGGGTTACTTGCATGCCTAAAATACATGCTGAGGTGCTTGGATATCAGAGGCTCAATGGGGAGGAAATCTGACAGACACTGCAGTTTACACCACGGGAAATTGCTATTCTTTAGGATTTTCTCTGTTTCTCAGCAGAAAATCCAGCTGTATTTTGTTTAACATGAATAAGTTATCAAAAGAAATAATGACTTGTGACACAAAACCTAACAGACTTCTTAGGACAGCTCAGTCTGTGTTATTGGCCAGCTGTAAGTGGCAGCCATTTCCATTAGCAGTTGGCAGACCTGTAGACAACTCTCTTCTTGCTTGTCTCCCTCCTTCTTTATTAATTCTCCAGCCACCTGTAAAGCAAAGGTTGACTACCCACTGGTTTGATGCCACATCTGTAACACATGCTGGGTTACTCAACAGCTATTCTAGGAAAGCAGCTCTGGCTCAACCAGGAGATGCTGAGGTGCTGCCGAAAGAGGGAAACAGGGTTGACTGACAAGGACGCAGGAAAAGAGGCTCACAGAGGTGCTGACTAGGAGAAGAGAAATGTGCCAGAGGAAATGCTTGGTCCAGAAGACCACAGGTATTGTTCTTAAAGAGGACAGTGGAGAGAACAGTAGGAAATTAATCACCAGAGGAGGCTTTTCTTCCTACGGCTATGTACAGAGAACAGGAATACTAAAAAATTCCCAAATTTCAGCTTTTAAATCTTGCCAGAAAGAGTAACTGCAGTATGCCCACACTGTGGGCCAGGCTCTGTGACAAGCTGCTCTACATTAAGGAGTGATTTGTAATCAATGTACAAGCCACAGGCCTCGGCACTAATAAGCATTAGTAAGTGGAGTGAGATACTTCTCCACGGATGGCTTCAAGTGTTACTTTGAAGAGTGCTGTTGCAGCAGAGCAATTAGTACAAAAGAAATCGCTGGAGACAAACAGACAAGTGGAAAAGCTGAGAATAGGTGGCTTGGGAGTGAGCAAGAGGGCGGCTCTGAAATCACCCGTATTCATGAAGGATGAGGACCTTTGGTCATGGGGAAACTTCTGTGATCACAAGGCTGCCCAAAACCCACCTTTGCAGGTACAAGCTGAGAATTGCATGGAGTAGTGCTATGTATTTTTTTCTTCTGTGAAAACCATGGAAGCAGGGAAAGCAAAAAAACTTGTAGTAAATCTTCCTATTCATAAAGAGGGCAGTTGCTGTATGGGAAGGATATCATAAATAAAATGGGATCTGAAGCAGAAGGTACAGACCCCACCCTAGAGGCACTTCTGAAATGAATGCAGGAAAAGGTTTGTCCAGCCTCAGGATCCAGAGCCTCATGCTCTCCCCTGAACGTGGGCACTTCTGTCTGGGAACGGAATCAGGTTGGGCCAATTCTTCTAAAATGCTCCTTGGGAATCTTGTGTGCAAATAGTCTAATGGTTGAAGCACTTGTCCACAGAGAGGGAGACCTGAGTGAAAGGCAATTTTCCACCTGAGGATCTCAGCTTCTCAGTCTGTGTGTCCCCAAGTTCTCCAATGACGAGGCATGACCATGACCCTGCTACAAGACTCCTCCTTGAAAACTATGATGCTGTTTAGAAAAGAGGTCAAATCTTGTGTGTCAGAAAGCAAAAAAAGGGCACAAAAGACAAGATCTTGTGATTTGGTGCCCAGTGTTTGTCTCAGGGATGTAAGCTGCTGTAAGGATTTGTGGGGGTGGTCTCAGGATGTTTCCACAGGAAGTGGAGCTCACTTTCCAAGCACAGAATTCCTGAGCAAAGGCATTTCATTCAATCCATCCTGTCCAATGCCTATTTCCACTGGAAAGAGGGATGTTCTTTCACCAAATATTGAATGCAGGTTTGAATCTGCTCAGACTGGGTCTGACATTGGAAATTTCCCACTTGCTGTGTGAATGCTCTAATCATGGACAGTTTGATTTATGAAGAACAGAAATATCAATTAATCTGGCTGCTACTGCAAATGGGATTCAGCAAAATGCATCCTGGGTTTGTTCCAACCTGGAAACTCCTCGGTTTCTAAATAAGCAATAAGCTCAAGAAGAACAACAGTTTTAGCTAATGGTGCAGGGCAATTAACTCACAGCTATGCGATAATCTGTTTCCTTCATTTCCAGCTGGGCACATACATTTTGGGTTAAGTTTGTTGAAAATTTTTAGATTTATGTGCCCTCCCTCCCAAAGATTTAATTTCATAGATTTTAACTGCAATTGGTGCATTGTGACCATGTGGAATTTAGCACACTGTGGCATCAAGCACCTCCTATAAGCAACATGTCCTGAGCATGGAATACACAACAATATCTCTCTTCAAACTGTACTCTTTGCAAAGTTAAACTCGTTTCTAATATTTCCTATTATCTGTTTAGAAATACTGCCATTGATTTTTCATTTTGCCTTTTAAACTTTCTTCAATTACTTCTCTTGGTCTGCTTCTAGTATTTGTATGAAGAATTCAGATGACAATTGAAACTCAGAGACTGAGAGAACATTATTTCTGCTCATCTTCTTCCATAAAATGATATTTTCCAATAAAAACTGAACAAAGAATATACTGATATATATGTTATGCACATAAGCATTTTCTCTTCATGATAGAAGTTTAGAACTTCTATAGAGAATTCTTAGAGATGTTAAGAATATTTTGATGCTGTAATTCAGAAGCTGACATTTTCATACACTAGGTTCCATAAATCCATGAGTTATATTTACGTAAGTATAAATACATTTCAGACATTTTAAAAATGAAAATATGTTAGTTAGGGAACCCGAAAGCTTGATGTGTTTTAATTTCAACCAAACCTTTTGAGGTTTCACTGTGCTGCAAACATGCCACTGGATTGAGCACATCCACTCAATGGCACAAATGTTCTGAAGACATCCTTTGAAAGATAAAATGATAAAAAGAAATACTGTACCAGTTGGATCGAAGTCTGGAAAATAATCTGGACAATTCTGAGCAGTGAGCCTTCCAGCAGGTGTGTCATCCCAGCACAACCACCCATCCCATGTTCGGTTGCAGAACAGACCTGGACATTTAAGAGGATTGCAGGAGTTAATTCAACAAAAAGTCCCTCCTGAAATACTCTGTTCTAGCCTCTCGAGGAATATTGCAGCCTGCAGACAATCAAGTTTTCTTTTTGTAATATATCCTTTCGTTATTGTTAGAGTGGCATTCAGGTGCTACAAGGTACTTGTTTTTGCTGACCTGATGTGAGTGGTGTTTATTTTACCAGAAAGTTATGTTTTAAAGCTTGTTGAACTGAACTTTGAATGTACGGTCCAGTCCTACAAATTTCTCTTCTTGATCCTCTTTCTGTCCTCAGCTCTAAGCATGTACATTCGTGGTACCCAAAGACCTATGAGAAACCCACTTTTCAGTTCATATTTTGCTGCTCAGTAGGTTTGAAAACTGGGTGTTTGAAATGTAAAGGTAGGAACCATTTGTGGGGACATCCCAGCTGAAAGCAACATTTGCAGAGCCAGGTCCCTGTAAGGCTGTTGCCTTGCTCAACACCGGAGATCGGTGCTGTAACTACAAATTCAATGAAGCAGGTGCAAGACTGACCTGGAACAGGCACGTTCTGCCTGCTGATGTTGTCTAGGTAGGCACACTGTGATCCTGTCCTCGTCATTTCCCTTCTGGGAAGGTAGTGCTGTTGAGCTGTGGGATGTTCCCAGCCCCCCAAACAGTGGCAATGCGGGGAGGCAGAATACAGCTCATTGCTGATCCCTGTTACAGCGATTGTACTTCCTATGGTCCTCAGAAATTGTGCTGTAAGACTGCTTGCTGCAACATGCAACATGACTCATTGTGGATTTATACAAGAAACATATTAAAACCCCCCTATACTTCTCAGTTATTTTTGCATTCAAAATCAGTTTGTGTTGGGGAAAAAGTATTTGTCATCAAGACCATCAGGTTAAAGTGAAACAGAATGAGAAGATATATCTTGGCTCTTTTGCTCTGGGCCTGAGGAAGCATCAAAATGGAAGTTGTTTTTGAAAGAATCATATAGAAGGCACATAATAAACACTGAAGTTAATAAAATATGGGCAGCTAATTACTTCCAGTACTTTTGAAACTATCCACAGATAAATTTTCTTACTGAAACAAAAAAGCTGTAGACATCTGAATTGTTCAAATTTGCACCAATCACTATTTGTAAGTGAAGTAGCTGTCAATTAAAAATTGAAAACATAAAACTTTCAAAATTAAATTTTTCCATGTTGTTCAGAAAAGACATTTTTATGTATACTTTTCCTTCATTAGCTACGATTTTATGCACATACATTTTTCAGTTATCAAGTTAAATGGGCTAATACTACTTATTCACTTAATTAACCAATCATCATATCAGCAGTTTATCTTTCCTTCAGGCATTGTCATGTTCTTCTATAGCTTTGAAATATATCTGAAAGATTTTCAGGAACACTTTTGTAATATCAAAGAAAAAGAAGAGTAGAAAATGATTGCAACTTGAGCTTGTATTTGAAAGGTAGTGACAAGTTGAGTTGGAGGGAATTTCGAGAATTAAAAATTTAAAACCTTTGCCTGGCCTGAAAAGGAAAAATAATCACATAGGTCAATCTATACTTTGTGGGGTTACCTTTCAAGGTAACTATCAGGAAATACATATGAACACATATCTATCTATCTATCTGTCTGTCTGTCTGTCTATGTATACATGTATACACATGTACATACACACACACTGTGCTGTTCTGGGATGGTGGTCATGTGCCTGAGCTACTCATTTTATTATTTCTTCAGTTCAGAACACAACTTCAGTGGTGCTGGCATCATTCCTTAGTCACCCATTATCTTCATTCTGAGTTATAAATTAATTCAATTAGCATACTATGTTGCTACGAAAATAACAGCCCCCAAAGGCATCACTTAAATCTAGCTGCCAGCTGAAGGAATGCAGGGACTGCCCTGCTGTCCTCCTGTGCCAATGCTGCCCTTGAGAACACTGCTAGGAATTCATGTCTTGATACATATGAATTCCCAGCTCATGCTGGAAAAACAGCCCTTTGCAACTTTTCACACAAATAAAGTGCAAAAGAAGGGTGAGTCCAGTGGTTACTAGATGCAAACTAGTGGTTGATAGATGTAAAGATTAGGTGTTTATAGAGCTGGAGACTAAAAGAGAAATCTAACAAGAAATGGTAAGTTATTTCCCCCACAAGTTCAGCAACAGAAGGGCTTTTTTATGCCTGAAACATCATTCTTTCTGTCCCATAACCCTATTTAACTGCTTGTGGGTGTTCCCCATTACTGGCCTGAATTAAAACTTATTTTAAGCAGTGGGAATCTCTATATTCATACCCAAACATTTCTGCATGAAGACCTGATTATCATAACATCTAACTCTTCTTTGAGTCTTACAGATCTCAGGAAAATTTTTAAGATAAAGAACTATAGAATTATCTTTGTTCTTGTATTACAAAAAATCCCATATTATCACCAACACCTCTATGAGGTTAGGTGTTTTTGTTAATTTTTTAAAAAATATTTTCCCTTTAAACTGTGTCCTCAGTATCTGTTGTTTACTTGCATAAGTCTCACACTACCTGTGATTTTTCCTCTAGCTCCTCATATCTGCTTTCATATCTTCTGTGAGAAAAAGTGACCAGAACACTCAGTCCCAAACAGAAATGCTGCTTTATATTATGCTATTGCAGTATCACTATTATTTGTCATTTCCCCCTTTTTTAATCTTCATATATGCCAGATATTCTGTAAAGATGAGTGCTCAGTGCACCTCTTTTTCCTGTTGTTGCTGCTGAAGATAGAATACATGGAACCTGTGCTGGTGCAGAGCCTGACAGCCAGCAGTCAATACACAAGTGACAAAAAATTGAAACAGTGAGTGGAGCAAACAGAACAACACATATTTAAGATGTCCCCACTCACAATCAGGTGTGACCTTACTGAGAGGCACAGGAAAATGCTATTCCCTATGTAAGAACAAGAGAGATTCAAGCAACAAAACACTGAGCCACAAACGTAGATGACAGAGGAAGGAAGAGCTGTTCATTCCCTGGGCTTCTTCCAGACATTTTCTTTCTTTGCACTTAGGAGGATGCTGAGGGTGAAATTGGTTACTGTTTGTGGAAAGAAACTACACCTTGAGGAAGACTATGGGTTAGCATAGACAAGAAAATATTTCCTTATAGTTATATAACCACACAGGGCAAAATACAGATTTTTTAAAAATCCTTTTTACCTTTTTTCTTGTATGGAGGAGCTCTGTTCATCCTCTCATAGCATTTGAACTGTGAATCTATGATCTTCTGTCGTATGACTGAATTTTCAGTTACTACAGGCTCTAACGTAGGATCAGTATAATTTACAGTAGAAGAAAGACTGGGAACAATTCTCTGTATGGAAAGGAAAAGCTATTAGTACAACTGAATAAACAAAGAGGATTAAATAAAAAAAAAGAAAAAAAGTGAGGATCAGAAATTTCTATTATGCATTCTTCCAAGGCCTTTTATTTGCACATATGTTTATCATTATGATGGGCCTTGTACTACTTACAAAGTAAATGCTGAATTTTATTAGTTCACCTCATTAAAACATAAGATTTTAACCAGGCCATTTTTCTCGGCAAAGAGAGGACCATTAAAGACTTGATAAAGTCTTGAAAATTTTTTTCATTTAATTCAGTGTCTGCAGAGAATTTTCTATCTTCCCAAAGTTACACCCATGTATTTCTGCTCATTTGTGTTGATTTCTCTCTACGCAGTGCAAATAAAATACCTCAGTGCCACAGCCTTCGCTTTGAACTGATAATTTCATGTTTTATGTCACCTGCTTTGAGCTTCAGCAGCTGTCAAAGTCATACAAACACAAGGTAGAGTTTAAACCTTGATACCTGACCTTAGCTCCTAGTAAAGTACCTAAGCAGACTCCCTAAATTTGATACTCTAAATAGCAAGGTCCTCTTTGATCTAGTGGCATCTTCTGAATTATCCCATTCTGAGCTGCCTGCACATTAAAGGAAAGGATCGATGCCTCTGGAAGGCAACATCTCAGCTAGGGAAGTCAGTTATGTTCTTTTGCCATCCATCCATCCATCCATCCATCCATCCATCCATCCATCCATCCATCCATCCATCCATCCATCCATCCATCCATCCATCCATCCACCCATCCACCCATCCACCCATCCACCCATCCACCCATCCCTCCCTCCCTCCCTCCCTCCATCCCTCTTTCCCTCTTTCCCATGTACAGCTGACATCTGTGAGCAGAAATGAGTGCATGGAGCTTTACTTTGTTCTGTTCTGCCTCAATCCTGCATCAGGACTCTTCTCTGCTTGAAGGAGATAGGAAATTATTAGTTCCTCTGCTTCCCCAAGCAAAAGCAACTTGCTGTAGCACTTTCCTAGCATGACCCTCTGTTTTCCGCTATACTAAGTGGTACTAAAGCCATCACAAGCACATTCAGACTCATTTGCAGGCTGCTTCAAAATCTAGGACTCTCATAAACACACAAACTTGACCTTTTTAGCAGCAAATGCTAGTACAGAGATCTTTAAGCATGCATTTGTAGTTGTTTTGACTGAAAACATGACAGGTTTGAAAGTTCAAATATTGGCTTACTTCTTACATTTTGCTCCCCTTTTTTTTATTGCACATCACAGGCAGTTGTATTGCATCAATACGTTACTTTTCCCCTCATTTGCACACTAAGACACCTCGGTAAAATACATGGCAAAACCACAGGATGTTTGACTTCATTGAAAAAAAAGCCATTACTTTAATCCTGATACTTCTGTGCCAAATCATGTCAGTTTAATCTTTTTATACTCTTATATCTAAACAATTATGTTTTCCTAATTTAATCAAATCTAATCTAATGTCTTTTGGTGCAAACATTTTCAACTGTATACACATGCTAGCTGACGGATATAGAGTCAGTCAATCTTGTTAAACTTAAGTAGGTTCTTGAAATAAAATAGGAGGAATAAGAAGAAAAATATTTTCTGGCTGAGATAATGTTATATAAATTTTAGGTGTTTGTATATTCCCATCCCGCCACAGATATATTTGGAAAATTAAACCATTTGGAACATTTCATCTGGCCATCCAAGTGAAAAATTAAATATCTGGAAAGTCAGAACAGGAAATACAGACACAAAACCAAACATCACAGATCCCTTTTAAAAAGACTAAGGGCAGCAGCTGGAGTCCCCAAGAACCATTTAAAAACCAGCCAAGCAAAATCCTAAACCCAGCACAGGAAAGTGCAGTTGATGTTCTTCAGACACCGTCAGCTTTTTCTTAGCCCTTCCTGTCCATGTCAATGTCACAGGCTCTGGTGCTTCTCTGAAGTGATTAAGAGATACTCCACGCTAATTTTTCCCATTCTTATTTTGAATAATACCTCAGTTCCGAGATGTTTGGATTCAAGAACGAAATAACAGTTTCATCACAGGAAGCTAGGAGGACTTCTGTGGCAATGCCTTTCTTCTTGACAATTTCTCTGTTATTCTGGACCAGTTTGGGAACACATCCATGTGTGGGATGATGGTTTTGAGGGATGAAATACAATTCAGACACTCAAAACACCTTACTATTGTAGATAAGTTTCATTACTTGTAATTCCTGAATAAGTCAGCTCTTATTTGGTACAGGTTAATGATAATATTTTGATACTTGGAGGTAGAGAGTACCTGTGGTGGGGGATAGACTAAATGTCTTGGATTGTGTACAAAATTATGTAAGAGTGCTCAACATGTAACCAGGAGGCCCATTCTACTGCTCCTGTGCAAGGCAATCATGGCCCAGCTGAAATTGCCAGCAAAATGTCTACTGCCCACATTTAGGCCAAGAATTCACTCAGATTTAAAATATGGATGAGTTGGGTCACTAAAGCTCATCAGTGGAAATCACTTAATGGCCTCCAGTAAAACAAAAGCAAGTTTAAATAAAAATTGGAAAAATAATATTATATTTACAGTTGTCTCTTAAATGATTTTTCTCTTTTTTTTTTTTTTAATTTAATTTTTCTTTTTTCTTTTTCTTTCTACTAAACACAATGACTCAGATTTTCAAAGTTAATTGCCCAAAAATCTTTCCAGGTACTTTTTATGTAATTGAATAGCTTGTGTGTGAAATCACATTACAGAGTGGTACGTAGGTATGTCTCTGGTATTGTCATCTGTGATATGCCCTTTTTTGTGTACACTTTGATTACCATTCCTTATTTCTGTTTGCCTAGATTTGAAAAACCGGCCTTGGAATTTTGAACACAATTTTCTTCTGCCTTAAAATCAGATTACCACCTCAGCAGATTAATGAAACATTAATTTTGTGGCTTACTGGAGGTGGAGAAGTCATGTTCCTGTTTGAAATATTGGGCTTTTTATTATGCATAAGAAACTCACAAGTCCACCACCACCCTGGGACTCAACGCTTCAAGCCTGACTTCCTACGGTTGGCCCAGTGGGCTGATGATCCAGCCTTTATATACCTGCAGCTCAGTCAGACAGGAATCTTGGTGCAGTTGGTGATGTCAGATGTTATTTTTTGTTTTAGTCTTCCTGCACTTCTTACCGTAGGGGTCAGAAAAAGGCAAATGGGGCAGAAAGACATCTCTGGGTCATTAATCTCTTATCAGAAATAGCAGGGGCTTGGGTATGGCTATATGGGAGGGAAAGCTTAGAGTGTATGTCCTACACTCTAGTTCATAGGACTGGGAATGTCCTATGAATCCCTGTGTGTCCATGTTTGTGTATGTTCTCATGGAATTAATGATTAGGACTCACCTCTGCTACTATGTTTTAATTGTTATATCCACATATTTTAAGAACTAAGACTTAAAGCATGCATTTGCACCACAAGAAAGTCAAGGTCAATTAATTTTCACCTGGTAACTACCTACAAACATTGAACCTAAAAAATACTGAACAAATTTTAAATGGTCAGAGTCCATTACTTCACACTTCCCATCCATTCATCAGATACTTCAGATGGAAATACAAATGATGTTTATACAATAAAGGAATGCCTCATTCATTTATTAACATTCTTTATTCAAGAGAAATAAATAATTCACAACAATCAATGTGATCATTGCCTGAAAATGCACTGAATTCTTCAGAAGAAAACTGTTTAAGTGATGTCCCATGCAGCAGTTTAGCAGCCGTACATATGATGTCACTCCTAAAAGTCCAAGTAAATGACGTCATACATACGACCACCAAGCCACCACGTGACAAATAACAGTTATAAGAAAGCGAATTATCATTACAAAGAGAAATAACAGGCTGCTGGGAATGCTGAAGTTCACTTTATACCTAGAATGAATAAAGGATTCTAGAGAAAGCAATTTGGCTTCATTATTAAACTATAAAGGAATGAAGAAATTGTGCCCTGGTTTCTGTAAGAGAGACAACTGCTATTAACCTGTGCAAGACTGTTCCCATTTCTGCAAGAGAGAATCCAGACAAAGTAAGCATAAAATTCTTTCATTTTTTTCCCCACAAAATATTGGACATGATGAACAAACATCCCCAAGTATTTTTCTTCCACCATCAGGGAGCTTGCAGGACACTAACAGTAAATATACATGACATTTGGGAAAAGAAAGCATTTGTAGCTGTCTTTGATTTTGCAGTTTTCTTTGCTGTTACTTCTTCCCTCCTTCCCCTAAATATAGTAATTTAGCAACAATTATTGGTGAGCTCAGTCAAAATATAGTACAAATTCTGGATGCTCTAACTCTTTATTATTGATTTCAACAGCTCAAACATTTGCTTCTTATAATTCTTTTAAAACTGCTGTGTGTAGTCATCACTTGTGGATGACTAAACTTCTGTTCTTCAACACAACACATTTCAGAGCAAGAGCTCTGCAGGATTTAGATGAGTTGCAGAGCACCTCTTGTATTTCGATTACGTTTGAACTACTTTTCACAACTGCTAGTTTTAGGACAGATAAGAAAACAAGTGCAATACCTTAGGAAGGTCATTAGCATACAGTGTTCAGTAAACGTAATCATTTCTATCCATCACAAGGGTTCTGGGAAGCAGCAGGCAATTTCTTTGGGGAAGTACTACAAATGACATGTTTTACTTAATCACTGAATATTAGAATTTTCCCATGCTCTACTGCTGTTGGAGCAGGAGGGTAATTATCTCAGTGAGATCCCATATGACTAACATGGCAGATTTTGGCAGCTGTTTAAACACGCATGGGATTATCAGGCACAGCAGATGAAGACAAGGTTGCTGTAATGGAAAGCAAGTCTCAAATCTTACAGTTGTTTTCCTTTTCTGCAGGATTTGCTCACATGAAAAAGCTTTACTTGCATGTTATCTTGATGAAAACCGTGTGCTTAAAAGAAGGCTGCAGAATACTTCACGGATTTTTGCTTGCAGCCCTGATTATCATCTTGTGCGATGGCTCTTTACTGCAATCAGCTGCATAGCAACAGCCTTGTTTTAAAAAAAAAAGATATCAAAATGCTCTGATCATCCCTGAAACTGGGTGAATAGACCAGAATACAGCATTCCTCTTTCTTGGGAAACCATAAGCAGCTTGAGTCTCAAATTCTCACACTCATTCTTACCACCTTAAAATATCAGCAGTTTGCTTTCCAGAGTTTCCCGTGTGTGAGAACAGCTTCTGAACTTGAGAGTGCACGTACTTACAGTGTGAAGCAACCCATAAGCAGTTACACAGGGAAATGTGTATGCAGAACAGCAGCTTCCAAAGGCGTGGTCTCAGGTGATGACACTCATGGGGATCTCACCATCCAAGGCTGGGGAAGCCCCTGGGCTCCCAGAGGTGCCAGCCAGCAAGAATGCTCAGAAGAAGCAAGATAGACTGTGACAGATCTTCAGCAGCTCTTCTGGCCCATGGGAGGTCTGCTCTGGACCAGATGCTGAAAGAGATGCTGTCTAACAGGAAAAGGCTTGTTCTCACAGTAGCTGCACAGACATGGGTTTCAGAGATGTGTGGTGAGAGCTGCTGAGCTGGGCAGGAGCAGGAGCCCAGCAGAACTCGTGGCCACACCACCCCAGCAGTGCACTTTGCCCTCCCAGCTGTGAGGATCAAACAGGGGCACCATGGGTGGCTGCCCTATCATCGTAGCAAGTGCTTTACTAATGGGTTCTGGAGGCTTGAACCCACCGTACCACAACTGTATTCCAAAAAATAGCAGTTTGGGCAGTTACCAAAAATTACATATAAGTTTTCATATAAGTAATTCTCAATGTTTTGTGAACAGGAGTTATTTACAAGTCTTTCAGAAGCTGGCAAGAACTACCAGACTCTGCATAGCTTTGCGGCTGAGGCTTGGTAACAGTTTGACAGATTTGGACTTAATGAACTTTCACAATTTTTTTTTCTCAAAATGAATTTATTTTAAAATACCATATTGGTCTATTGGGCCTAATTGAAAGTAGGGTGGCCATCAGCTGCAATATCCATTTAGTCCTCACTACACATGTTGCGGTTGGCTCAGGACACAAAATCAGAAAATGTGGGAAAAACTACTTCATCAATCCTCATTGCCAGGGCTATTTTGTAGGCACAGTTCTTATTTGACAAAATAAAGCGGAGAACACAAATGTCTTCTCTCAATGTCCTGAAAATTCACTTGGTCATGCAGGAAAGACACCCAAACCTGCTTTCTCTTCCTCATTCTCAGCAGTTTGTTCCTGCTGGGCACACTGTGCTGTTGCTCCATCTTTCTTGTGACTAGAAATGTGCACCGAGGAGAAGAACTAATTGCTCCAGCACACAGAGGCTCACGTACTTGAGGAAACAATTCTCAGTCACATTCTGTGGCTCTCAAGAATTGCCAGAAACTAGAGAGCATCAGTGAACTAAAACATAATGAACAGTTGAGTTCTCTAATGAAATTCCCTTTGAATTGCAGAGGACTATCTAGTGATGCATTATCATGCATCCAAAATCAAGGGAATCAAAGAGAAAGACAATAAGGAGTTGCTTTTATTTCTAAATTAGGTCTTGTAACAACTGATGCTTCCGGTTTTGTTTGGCAAAGAAGAGTTATTATGGATCTGTACACAGAAGTGCTATTTATTCTATGCAAAAAATTACATACATTAAAGAGATGGTTTCTGTCAGAAGGTACCAAAACTCCTTGGTGACAAGCCTAAAGGAGGTGGTGGGGAGGGAAAGTCTTATCAAGTAAGTGGAGTCTGTGACAAAACATTGAAGGAGAAACATGAGATAAATCTGAGGATGGCTTCTGCAAAGCTCTAACGCTGTATATAGGGCGGGGTGTGCTCCCACACTGAGTTTGTGTTAGGGAAACACAGCTACCCTAAGAGGCTTTAGGCAAAAGTCTCCCCTACTCAATAATGGTGACCACCAGCACCTACAGTGGGACAAACGGCACAGAGAGCCTAGAGTCCAGAGGAGAAAACAAGGACCTCAAAACGTTGTGTTACTTTGCAACAGCTTGCAGTTACCAGCTGGAAGTGCAGGACACGAATGAAAGAATGACAGAAGACCATCAAAGTCATCAAAAGAGGGAGATCTAGAGGATGCCTTGTGGGGTGGGTAGAAGAGAGGCATGGGAGATCACTCCTGTCTGTGTCACAAATCACTTTAATTACTATATTTTCCTCAGTCTCAGACAGTGGCTGACATGTCTCACAGTTCTCAGAACAAAGGAGTGATTTGAAGAACCAACAGAGGGGGAGCAGCCTTTTTGAAGCTATTTTGAAGTAAAGGGAGACCCTTTACTCATTACAAACGATAAATAAAATGCAAAAAATGAATAGATTCTACCATCTACAGATGGGCAAATTTTTGGAAAAATGACTGAGGCAAAATATTTTTCATATTTGATCTAACGGCAGGAGTCTTGATAAGTTTCATGAAGGAAACAAAGCTTGTTCATGGTTTACTTATGTGACCGTGGCTTCTTCCCCATCGAAAGGCAAATTAATCTAAGAGATGTCAATGCAGAGTACAGTATGCCCACTGCAGTGGGGAAAGGAGACACATAGTGATTGGAAGTGTGAAAATGTAAGGAAATTTGTTCTTAAGTTATCCATTAAGGTCAGAAGTTGAAGTGCCCTTTGGTGCAAAGATACTTAAAATGAATGCAGATGCAGATCTCACAGAAGAGTTTTTTAAAGATATCCTAGCCCTGGGGTACTGCAGGAGTGAGCAGAGAACTAACATTGCACACATGCTCTCATGGGCGAGAGATTTAAATGATCTGAGGACAACAGGGCAAGAATCAGTCCTTCACTGTTGACATGCTGTAGGTCAAAGCACCTCAAGTGCTCAGAAGTGCTGTTGACAATTTTAGTTACCAGAATATTTACAGTCCTGTCACTTGACTGGGAGCAAAATAAGCTAGATCTGCTTCTTCATTTGGCATTGACTTTTTATAGGAAAAATCACTGTTCTTTGTCAAGGCCCATATCATGATATACAGATCACCTGGGATTCCAACCCAGAAGGAAGCTTGTCTCTCTCAGGCACTTTGTTACAGACATCTCTGACCATGGGTAATTTCATAGCCAGTGCATTGTCACATGCACCCTTGCTGGTAGAACAGCCATTATAAATAGTCACAAATACCAGAATACTCCAATATACCTCAGGGTAGAAGACTTCTCTCAAGCATAGAGACGATTCCTCAAATCATGAACTAATTCTGGACAAATTCTTTTGGGACCGAGTTAGCAGAAATGTATCAACTCTATTCAATTCTTTCTCCTGCTCTTCAGCTCTTTTTTGATAGAGGGTCCTAATCCTGAACCATGAATTCAATATTTCACTGAAGTAATGTGTTCTTTTCTGTTCTTCTGGGTTCTCCGTGATCTCATTTAATTGTTTTCTTTTTACCTCCTTCTATCGATCATTCTCTTACTGTTCTCTACTTTCCTTTCCTTCTTTTTATCTATATAAAATTAAGCGGCAAACAGCACTGTGGATGAGTTGTGCTAGGCTAAGAGGAGCGATGCAACCCAGTGAGTAAACCAGAGCGAGCAGCTGCTTATGGTCTCCAACATATTTTCTACAACACGAGAGTTTCTTCTTTTTCTACAACATGGGAGTTGATGAGGAGATGCACAGAGATTTCACATTCAGATGTTAAAAGAGACGATGAGAAGCAGAGGTGCAGGAGGAGCAAAATAACAAAACACAAAAAGAGTAAGAAAGCTTTCTTCAGGATCACAGAGATAGAGTTGGATGGGGAATAACGTGGCAACCATCATGCAAGTTACTTGTACCACACCAGGGTAGTGAGGTACTTATTCTCAGTAGCATCATTCAGATATATGCTGCTTATTCTGTAACTGAGGCTCTGGGCAGTATTCTCAATTCTGATTACCTGTAAAGTCTATGATTTTATGATAATCACTAATAATTTGAGGTTTCACAAGTAGAGATCGGCAAAAGGATTCAATTTATGTGAGAAGTATTTAGTCAGACAGAAATGAATTTACTACGTATTTAGAACCACAATTACTCAGCCATGTTGCATACATTAAATGTAATGTTGATATGAAACAGTTTAAAATAGCACTTGAACTAAATGCTGTTATTTTTCATTTCAGTTGTTTTCTTAATAGCAGATCAACTATAAACAGTGAAAATCCATCACTGCTTCAGTCAGTTTGTCTCACAGAACATTAAGACCAGTTTTCAAACACAAATATTCCCATGTCACTGATATGTTGCAGCCTGTAAAACACAGAAATGAAAATTCATATGCATGACCTTCTTCAGACTTGCAGTTCTGTCTCACCAAGAAACAATGTTTTCAAATTCAAACTTTTATTAGATAATTATATTAATTTTTTTTGAAGTTTTTTAGTAGGGGAACTCTTTCCTTCATGTGTTAAGTATAACAAATATAACTTGGTACTTCTTTTTCTGAATATCACCACAGGTTTAAATATTGCAGGTGTCATGAGCAGTTCAGTTTTCTTGTACTTACAATTAGAAGGATGATGAGTAAGAAGCAACTCTGGGTTGTTTTTTTCATCGTGGAATCTTCCTGGAGAGACACGTTGTAGATGATCCTTCTGGGAATTAAACAACAAAAAAAGCAGTATTGGATTTTATCTTTTACAATAAATTCCTTCTCCCTGTGTATGAGCATATTTTTAGACTTAGAATGGACTCTGTGTGCTTGGTTGTTTGTGCACTCCCAGCCTTACGTGTGCTCAAGTTTGATCTGACTGGAGGTTGGTATGCTTAAATTTAGTCTCCTTTGTGAATCTCTGGTGGTGAGTATGAAGGGCATGGGGGACAGGTCCATGTTACTGTGTCACCAGCAGCAGATCTGAGTTAAGCCCTGTGTCTTTGCCAGCTGAGGCTCCCTCAGTTGTCCTGTTTCAGCTGCTCCTAACCTGATAAAGGGCTGCAGACCTATGAACAACCTGGATGATTTACACTTGACCTACAAAACCCAGAAAGATCCAGTTCGCAGGTAAGTGCAACAGCAGCTCAAGAGACATATCTATGGGGCTAGAGAAAGCCAGAGTTTGAGTAATCTCTATCTAGGTGAACAAGCATGTGTGACAGGAAAAGAGAAACTGGGAACACCATGGGATTACACGCTCCATAATGCAGCTAGGTGGCTGGGCTGGGGATAGACACACAGCAGTGTAAGTCTCAGGCCATTGAGCATGATGACTGCTTCAGCTCAAAGTACTGGAGAGGCAGAGCATGGACACGACTCCACAGGTTTGAAGGGAACTGGATCAGCAGCTTTGTGGTTTTCTGTTTTTTCCTACATCAACACTCACCCGGCCTATCTGGGAAAAATATCCAGGGGCCGCCAGGTATAATCTTATTGCTTCACAGTTGTGGGAGTTCAAGCAAGGAAAGCTCTTTGCATTAACACATCATTTTAAGTTTTATAAGAATGCAATTTCTGCATTAAAGTGAGAAATGCAGCTTTTGTCAAAATAAATTTTGCTTTCTGATATCTCACAGACCACTGAACAACATAGAACATGCGGCTGTGATCACCTTCAGTCACAGTAACACAGTGAGCACTCACACACCTTTATTTTTCAGACTGATTGAAAACTAGATGTCAGGTGTTTTCTACCTGGGTAAACAATCCTGTGAGCACCCCACACATTTGAAACCCGTGTATTTAACTGGAAAAAGGCACATAGACTTGGATGCTCAGTCTACTTGACATGTAGCAAACAACACAATCACTCGTGTAACATTTGTCTCAGCAACAGCATTGTAACGTCTCTTGCCATCTCTAAATAGTCTGGAAGGTCGCCCATTTTCAGAGGGGAAAGGAAACATTGCCCTCATCTAAAGCAGAAATATGTAATGTTGAAATGTAATAAAGGTGTGGTACTTTCACTTCAATGTAGCACGTGATCCAATGGCATCTTTGCAGTCATGTGTCCCTGAGATTACATAAAACATAAAGTGATGGCAAAGAGGTTCAGAGGATTTGTCTCTAATAAGAAGTAGTCTTATTACTGTCTGAACCTTGCCAGAACCGTTCTGCTGTGACTGATGTAATGCAATATGGAAATGATACAGAAATAATATGTAATTACGCTGTGGGCCACAAGCCTGCATTTGATCATCAGTGGTAGACAACACAACTGAAACAAAAACTGGACAGCTAGATGAGAGCAAAATGCCTGGAATTGTTTACATATTTTCCAGGCTCTTCCCTGTTGACTGTATTGGTTCAAACTGACAATAAACATGAATGAAGAGCATATAAACAATGGCTCTTGGACAGCTGTACCGTGAGCAGAGCACATGAGTTCAGTGCTCATCCAGTTACACAGTGTACTGAAAAGTGTTCTGCACCCTGGTGTAAAGCCAGTCTGGTGGGTGTCTCGTTATCCTCATCACTTCTGCTGCCTCTGTAGGGATTTAGTACCAAGTAGGCAAAGGAAGAACTTTGCCTTACAAACTGTCAGCAGATTTAAAATACACAACAGTTTCTGCAAATGGCACAGAGATTAACACAGTATTGTGACCTAGAAAGCATAAGAAAAAGCAATATCAGCTGAATTTACCTGCGATGTACCTGCTTTTCCTGCATTTTGTGCCAAGAGTGCCTGCAGCATGATGTTGGATTACAGCTGTAGATGCAGGTAAATCTTATCTTCATGAGACTTTGTGAATATTTGTTATTATGTACTGACAGAGTTATTTAAAATGTTTCTTGCTCCTATCTCTCCTAATTAAAAAAAACCCATTTGTAAAATATTTAACACATTATTTCCCCCTGTGTTAACTAAAATGACTGCACCATATGATACTACATATGAGTAAAAGAGTAAAAACTGTTTCCCATGCTAAATCTTACATAGTCCATTTATTCCTAGTCGTTTTTCTTTTAGCCAGCTATAACCACAGGAATGGCTGACATGCCAGATAAAATCCAGCCTCCTTTTTGTCTTTTTCTTTCACAGAAGTCTTTTCCAGTGGCAAAAATTTCAAGAATTGTTGAACAACAGTATTTTAACAATCAAAGACTAAAGCCCCTGACTAAGAAGAGGTTATTTTCTACTTTAACCATAAGACTGGCCCATAACACTACAGCACGCTTGGGCTGGCATCAGTACTGGATCAAGGATGATGATCTCATTGAAATGAAACGGTACATGCAGACCCAAATTATTGGTCAACGGGCAGGGCAGAAACAACAGGGAGTCAGAAAGATCCACACAAGGGGAACCCCAGGAGGTGAACCCTGTCAGCCTCCAGACAGAGGAACAAACCAACATCACCATGGCTCTGCTCCCATCTGCAGTGATCCAGGTTCAGGTGTGACATGACGGGCAAGCTGGGATGTGCAAAGCAGATGCTCAAGTGCCTGCGGTTTTGGGTCTTTTGTTTTAGAGCTATCACTTTTTTACACCAACACCACAGACCATGGTCAGTGTGCTTACAGCTCAAGGAAGGCTGGGCAGCCCAGAGCACTGGACCTGTGCTCTCAGGAGGATAGGGTGAAACAAGAAATGAGTCTGCTCCCTGACAGGTACTCACACCAGGACTCAAGCACACACGGGTTTCCGTGGCAGTATCCCCAGGAGGCTGCTCTCCATGCCTTCTTCTGGCTACTCAGTACCACCTGACTTGTGCCAACTCCACAGCCACACTATGAAGAGGTCAGGAAATTATTTTTCAGCTACATGATTTTAAAATAGATTTAAATATAGCT
>VZRN01005751.1:1991447-2023942 GCA_013397935.1 Dasyornis broadbenti | reverse complement strand
TTTTTTTTTTTTTTTTTTTAACGGTAACAGATGGAGAACCTATATTTCAAGCTGTTTTAGGCATACACATTGCAGATGTTTTAAGGTACACGTGAAGTTTTCCTGAGATGATATTTATTACAATAAAAACCAGGAATTATACATAACGTACTGATAGTTCTTGGGCTCACTGGAGCTTATATAAGAGTGATTATTATGGCAATTTAATGCCGTTTAAAGTGACCTGAAAATTTGTTTCATTTGCTGAAGTTTCCAAGCAGGATTTAGGTGTTATGCTGATTCCTTTTCCTATACTATTTAGCCTTTTTCTGTAAGTCTAGTGATGTTCTTGCTCAATGTTAAGATAGTATGACACGCTTCATGCATTTCAATTTTAAAATATCCATATTTAAGGATTAATTATAAGCACATTGCTAAAGCCCAGTACTTTTCCATGATTGTAGTAATTCTTCAGCCCCTGTTGCTTATAATAATTATGTTCAACATCCCTGACTGTTATTTAAACCAGAATATTGTTCTTTCTTTCTTTGCAAATGTAGCATTTATGTAGCTCATTATGTGCTAAGTTATTCCTCCTGTTTCAGCTATAACAGTAATGCCACTGACACCTTGGGATTAGTCTTGAAACTTATCTGAGGATGAACACAGCATCCCACTCAGTAATGACATCTCTTTTGTCTCTGTCCAGATGTCTACAGGTGTAGTACTGTGCTGAACAGGGCTTCAATTACAATTACCATTGGGTTATCCAGAAGGTGGGACAACCCTTGCTACACAGCCTTTTGCACCAGGCCAACAAGGGAAGACAAATTTAGTCAGAAAGAGGGGTGTAAGAGGGAAGATTCAAAAGAAGGCAGTAGAGCAACAATTCTCTGCCAAGTTCTGAAGAAATGATGAAAGAAATGATGAAAGAAATGATAAATGAAAGAAAGAAAGAAAGAAAGAAAGAGTGAAAGAAAAGAAAGAAAAGAAAGAAAAGAAAGAAAAGAAAGAAAAGAAAGAAGGAAACAGGCCTTTTTGCAGGAACAACTGGAAAAAATTTCTTTAATTATTCTGTTCTGATAAATCTGCAATGTCATGTTTCACAATAGTGCTGACATACCATTGGATGAAGAAATGGTTTTAAAAAATGGTTTCCGAAATAGCAAATTGAGGAGTTGTGGCTAAGTACAGAAGTGTGATGCAAAAATCTCTTTCTCAGTGTGTTTATTATGCTCAGAAACTTTGAAACTTCACTTGCAACCTCCCTATTTTGCTGCAAGTTCCTTAGAGGGCTTCTCTTACGCTCTGTGCAGCTTTCTCAGGGTGACTAGCTGGGTACACCTCAAGCCCCAAGGTGTTGATGTTTTCTTACCTAGGCAAGGCTTGCAGACACTCCCGTGGAGTGCCTTGGCATTCAGCACAGAAAGGCACAAACCTGCTCTGCCTGCTTTATCACTGGGCTGGGAAACACTTGGCAGACACATCCGTGCAAGGCACAGGCAAGCCAGCAGATCCTGCTGCTGAGTGTTTAAGGTGTTTGGAGCCAGGGAACATGTTTGTATAGCCAAATGTGCAGATTGTTTTGAAGAAAGTATTAAAATTATCCCCTCACTCCCAGTGGGGCATTTTACCCCTAGGTTCCTAATTTAGGCTGCTGCTTTGGGCCAGGAAGGAGTCATACATCACATTTCTATAATCCCTGGTCCTGTGCAGACCAGCATTGTAGTTATAGCCCTGTCAGGCAGAGGAAATGCCATGAGTCTAATCCCCATGCCTAAGATGGGAGTAGAGCCAGCCCCTCCTATTTTTCCAGCACATTCTCTAGCCATTAGCCTGCAGTGGTCTTGAAATGGTTTAAGTGGCGCATGGATCTTTTGTCATTTCCAGCAGAAATGGTAAACTCTGCTCAGTTATTTCTCATATGCCAGAAAACTGGTGACCATCAGCCCCAGGCACAGAGACGGCTCTCCTTACAGCCTCTAGTCAGGTGTCCAAGAAGATGAGACAAGGCAGAAGGTGCATCTACTGCCTTTTACTCCTCTACTCCCATTGGCTTACCTTTATACAGTACCTAGATGTTTTGTCTAACCTTCCTTTTCATATTAGAATTAGAATATTAGAATTCCAAACTCTCAATTTCAGGTGTCAGGCACATAAAGACATTGCAACATTAAAATTGCAGGCGTCTGGGACGCTTGCTGCTTTTCTCATTCCTTTTGGGAATCTTGGAGACACAAATGCTAAGTTGTGTGATGACTGCTCAGTTGTTATTCTTACAGATCACAATTTCCATTAGCTTTCCTGGTGGAGATTGTGAAGTGCAGCTCGAGTGTGTGCTATGCTAACAAACTGAAACTATCAGCCGTGGCAAACAGGCAATTTCAGAATTACACAGAACAAATGACCAAATAATTCTATTTTATTGATCCATTTGGATTACATGGGAGCTGCAATGCTTGATACTTCATTTTTCCATTTAAAACCAGTAAATGAAAAGGGGTTATTTTACCTTAGATTTCTCTTTAACCAAATCCTTTCCAACAACTGGACAAAACCAGGAAGAAAATAGCTGCAAACTTGTCTGTGTCTATTTTCAAGGTAATCACAAAGTTTTGAAAGCCTCCACATTACATATCTGAGCAGCCAATGTGATCATACACACTACAGAGAAAAGTGAAGATGGTGGTTCTTAGACTGGGTAATATGACAGAGACAAATATTTGAAAGAACAAAAAAATCCAAGAAATGTGCTTTGGATAAGAATTATTTATCTAGGACTTAAAAAATACACGAGGCAAATTATCCTGAAGGTTTTCAGGAAATGCTGAACATTTTATGAAAGAAAAGGCAGTAAAACGCTAAAAGCCTTAGAGGAGCTGATTCCTTCCACCTGCCAGGGCATTACTTAGGAGGGGAATGCTGAGGTATCTGGCTGAGCTCTGGCACAAATCCCATTTTTATTACGTCGGTGTGGGTGGGTGTAGTACTTCTGCATCCTGTAATGAATGTAAATCAGAAGTGATGCCTACCACGTATTAGTAGCCATAAAACACCCTACTTCTTCAGTCCTTAGGAAGCCATTGCTAATACCCTTCTTGGTTCTTGTATGAGGGGCTTTTTGAGGCAGCACATAAAAACAAAGAAAATATCAGGAAGAGACTAGCAAAGTATTTCAGGGGATTTTTTGGCAGATAAAGTTTGAAATGCTTGCACAAACTGGATTGTGTAATCACTTGCAAAAAATTTAGTGTTAATCTTTTCCAAATGTCTTATATGAAGTATTTTAGCCCAAAATGTTAACAGGAGTATGTGAAGAGTCTCATACCAAGCAATTCTGGAGCTTGGCATCTACAGGACTCTCTTTACCTTGTTGCATTTCTCTGAATTTGGCAAAATCATTCTGTTTAACCCAGAAATAGTGTCAGAGACAAGGTTTTATGTCTCTGAACCACAGGCTCTGATGATAGAAATGGTGGTTAAAGGAAGGGGGTTTAGAAATCATTTGTTTGGAGGAGACAGTGAGTAACAACAGCACATCTGCCCCTACACAGATCAATTTAAGCTGTTGTGGAATTGAAATTAAAAGAAAATTGACTTTTATGCTTTTGCAGTGAAAGAAGAAACAACACACGCAATTACACTTTTACTTCAGCCGTAATGCAGTACAGAGTGTGGATCAAGCTGTGGCTCTCCGAAAATGAGTTCACTGCCTTCTATCACTATTCAAAGGACACACTCCTGAAATAATCTCTCTGTTACAAAACAATGATTGCTCACATAAGGATTAAGTCAGGCTCTCAGCACCCATCAAATTATCATAGAGTGGTTTGGGCTGGAAGGGACCTTTAAATAACGCTTAGTTCAAACCCTCTGCCATAGGCAAGGACACCTCCCACTAGACCAGGTTGCTCAGGGCTCCATCCAGCCTGGTTTTGAACACTTTGGGTGA
This sequence comes from Dasyornis broadbenti, assembly GCA_013397935.1. Taxonomy (NCBI): domain Eukaryota; kingdom Metazoa; phylum Chordata; class Aves; order Passeriformes; family Dasyornithidae; genus Dasyornis; species Dasyornis broadbenti. The sequence goes on along the minus strand of VZRN01005751.1, from coordinate 2,020,011 downwards.
TGGGGCATCCAAAACTTCTGGACAACATGTTCCAGGGTTTCATCTCTCTCATAGTAAAAAATTCTTCCTAATATACAGTCAAAATCTACCCTCTTTCAGTTTAAAACCATTGATCTTTGTCCTGTGACTACAGATCCTGGTAAAAAAGTTTGTCCCCATCTTTCTTGTAAAACCCTGTTAAGTACTGGAAGGCCACCATAAGGTCTCCCTGGAACCTTCTCTTCTCCAGGCCGAACACCCCCAGCTCTCTCAGTCTGTCTTCGTAGGAGACAGTTCCAGCCTTCTGATCATCTTCATGGCCTCTGGACTCATTCTAACAGGTCCATATCCTTCTTAAGTTGGGGGCCCCACAGCAGATGCAGCACCGCAGGTGGGGGTCTCACCAGAGTGAGTAGAGGAGCAAAATCCCCTCCTTAGATCCAAATCCCCTCCCTCGCTCTACTTGCCATGCTGCCTCTGAAGCAGCCCAGGATACAGTTGTCATGTCGCAATGTTCATACTCGATGGTGAAGGTTTTTATATATTTTTTTAATTTTTTACAATCAGATTTGAAATACTGAAGTTAAATACAATCCTTACATTTCTGAAGGAACACTCAGGATTTTACTAGCTCTGCTTTCAGTAATGGATAACAAGGTAAAACCAGCAATATGTTAGAAAAATCTTACTAAATGCTGGTAAATGTTACCATGTTAAAGTCAAATATTTCCACCTGTAGAAAAAAAGAAGCAGAAACGAAACAGAGGGCTGTGTAACAAAGCATAGGACTAAAATCTACAGCACAGCAGTCCTGCTATTCTGAGTGCTCAAAAAGTAGGACTAAATGAAGCAGTTTTGGCCTCTGGTCCACCATTCCACAGACGAAAGCAACCACTCTGCAGGAATGCCTTGTTCGTTACTGAACATCCCTCAAAGCAGAACACTTCCTTGCCATCTTGCTGCATCAATATGACTCTGGTTTGGCATCTCACACAGTAGCACAGTATAATTTTAGCCTTTTAGGCCCAGTTTTGGAAGGTCTTTTCGAAAGCGCTTGCAATTTTTGGAGAATTTTGCAGCAGTGCTTATACAATAAGCAAATACGCAATTATCTAATCTTGGAGACAATGCAGCTTGAACACAGACAAAAGCTTGGGATGAATACTATCCTGCTGTAAAACAAAGATTTTAAAAGAATTGCATACATTTATGTCAGACTAAAATCTTTTGCATAGCCTGCAAAATTAAAGCATACATTTAGAATGAGTCTCTCTCTCTATTTTTTTTTTCAACAGAGAAAAACGGTTTTCACAGTCTTTATCATCTGCAAAATAACCTTTGTGCATAAGGTTAATAATATTAGTATAATTTACAAGGAGAATTGTGAGAGTGGAGCTAAATAAACATTGCAAAAGAAACTGAAACATAATACACAGCTTCAGTCAAAACCCTTGAGTTAAGGAAAAAGGCATATCCATGGTTGTCTCATAACTTTAACTGGAACAGCATCCCAACTGTAGTGTACACATAGCCTAGATCTTACATACAGTACATGCCTGTCAATGTACTTAAAAATACTCCAAAAATTACTTGAGACCAGTGGAACAAGAGTATGTTGACAAGGTAGATCTGGATGGACTTTGGAAGCATACATAAAGAGTTAGGAGAAGCAAGAAAAACTGCACGATAAGAGTTGAATGTAAGGTAATTTTTCCAATTACCAAAGTCTTTTTGTATTACACTGGAAGAATCTTCATATAATTGGATGAATGTAACCTCATACATGACATTCTTTCCTCTTGGATCAATACTTGTTTTGGTCAATACTGCCTTGATTCCATACATTAAGGTTTTTGTAAAAAATTTTTTTTCGGTTGCAGCAGATACTGAAAAGAAAATTAGTTATTTAATATTTATTTGCAGCCAATTACCCCTCAGTTTTCCATTCAATCCTTCCCCAGGCAAATTCCCACTGGCTTTTTTTTCCTAACCATGCATTACTATAAATTATTTGAAGCAAGTGACTATTTTATGGGGTGGGCAAAAGACCAAGAAAAATATTATAATTTCTTACTATGTCAATAATATGAAAGTAATATAAAGTGTGAAAAATCCTGTGAGTAGATTGTTTTAAATCAAATGCACATGACACGCATTTAAAGCATTTTGTTTCCACTTGGCAGAATATCCTATGCTACAGCTGGATGTAGGTTTCAATTTTACCTCAACAAATATGAGCCTGTGTGGAAATAATGTATTTTTTTGAGTCTGGTTCTAATTTTATAACACTTCTGCTAATAATGAATAAAAATCTTGATTTTTGATTTGAAGTCAGGTATATCATTGTGGACCTCTAAGGGTTTTATTTAAGGTATTTTTAGGGTATGTTAAATTCCATCATAGAAGGAGACAAGTTTTGGGACATTCAAGCCATCTTGGGACAGTCTCTGGAGGTTTTGTGTGCCTGAGGTCTCGGCTAACTTTCACAGATACACCAGTTGGTTCACTTAAAGAATTTATTACCTCTGCTGGTAAATCTTGCTTCACTTATGCTCTTAAATTATCATACCTACGGCAACACTGATACTGCTGTATCACACCTACCCTGCAATGAATAGAAAAGTGACCCGAAGCTGTCACTGCATTTTAAACTATTTTTACAGCTAATCTGAAGATGAATAAAGACACAATAATGTAATGATTGATGGGGATATAAAGAAAAATGGGTAAACCAGTGAAAATAAGATTATCTGCATGCATTATTACAGATTATTTGAATATCACAGCTGTAGTGCTTGGATACTGTGTTGTCCTTGCTGGGAATTATGGCACCATTACTATAAAAGGTTAAATTGAATGTAACTGTCTAAATTTCCAGTTTCAAATTAGGGCAAAACGTACACATTTCTCACTAAGGTATTGTACACTCATTTCAGAAGTTCAGCATGGCAATTTACATATATTCAATTACTATGAACTGACATTTTCCCAAAAGGTAGCTGTTAGCCACTAAAACTTCTGTGGAAAGCTTCCAGACTAACATACATGAAGAGATGTACTTTCAATGACAACTAGAGAGGTGAGGTTCACAGTGCTTAGGTTAAAATAAAGGGTAAAATGGGTCTTTGCCAAGACCTGCAGAGAGAAGGTTAATGTTTTCTTCGTGGTTCCTCTTTTTATCTGTAAATTAGAGCAGATAAGCAAGGAATACAGATGAGGGAATGGGAATCATCTGAACAGTGACACAAGTCATTACTGGTGTAACTCGCTCATATGCTCCAAGAAAATTTTATAAAAAGTCTTGGTTCTTTGTCTTAAACATTCTTCCAGGCTTGCAGTCTGGAGTCCAGGGCTCATCCAGCTGTCCCAGAGGAACAGCTGAATCCAGATGAGACACAATGTATTTACAGGAAAACAGGACTAGGAGATGGCTAAATTAGATGGTGGCTGAAACCTGTGAATGTGCCTTATGAGCTGAAAGGTCGGTCATTACTTGCTACCAAAAATAACCATGACTTTTTGGGGACATCAGCTGCCCGCCATGCAAACAGCAGCTCTGGTGACCTCTTCCTCTGCTTATAAATATTAATAAGCAGAGGAATTATCATAACCACTTGTGGGGTTCATGGTCTCAGCAATACCTTCCACAGATCCTAAATACATGTGGCTATGAATGGCCAATCACTTATTACAGGTTTCACTGGAACCCAAGTATTTAGAAAAGTAATGGAAAAAAAGCTTTATTTTCTGGCAGATCAGTAGTGGATGNGTGGGGAATTAATGTTTATTAAAAAAAAAAAAAAAAAAAAAAGAGAGAAAAATGGTGAAGCATGAGAAAGCCAGTACAAAGGAGAAACAAGCCTTTTCACCACAACCTTCCCAGCCAGGAAGAGCAGAGCACAGTCTGAGACTGTAAGTCTCTACATCTTTCTGCTAAGATAAGCTATCATGAATAAGTTCTTGAGAAGAAGCTCCGCTTGTATTAAGCTGCATCTATTGAAGATCTCTTCCTATCCTGCATTCTGAGGACAACAATGAGAGTTTAGGCAGACTCTCACAGATTACAGGCTGATATTTTGCTTTTGCTGCCCACTATACTGAGGGGTAAGCTCAGAGCTGGATCCTCCAAAGTGTCAAAGCTCTCACTGCCTTCAGCAGAACTGCCCTTCTGTGAGCCCTGGCTTTTCCTTCTCCCATTACACATGTTGAGTGGAGCTCTGAGACAGCACTGGAAAGTTAACCTATACACCTTGAAAAGGAAAATGGCTTGACTTGTGACTGATTTGTTGTCGCTAATGTTGGCTCCTCAGAGCCTGTTAAATGGTATACTGATTTTTTTTTAATTAGTCTCTTGAAAATGTCACTGTCCCGTTTTGATATTATTGTTATTATTTTAAAGTTAATTTATCTGATTTTGTTCTCTTTTCATGTGTTATTTTTTATGTGACATTGTAGTCAAACAGACAATGTGTAACCTAATTTTGTGCTGGACAGGGCACCAGTGGGGAGCAAGGCCTCTCCAAAGTATCTTGTTATCCAGGACCAGTGGGCCAGGCTGTGGGTAAAGCATTGTGTGGCCTGGCTCCCACCTGCTCCACTGGTAGGACTGGAAGCCCCTGGGGCCGCTGCAATTCTCAAGCAAGTCAGTCAAAGTCCAATTAGGATCACTTATAGCACATTTCTTAAGGATGCCCAAGCTAACTCCAAATGCTTCCTTATGCCAAGGTTTGCCTTCAGTAAAGTCTCAACATACACTGGCTAAAGCCTGTCTTTAGCAGGGTTTTATTTTGCTGAGGCGGATGAAATGAATTTCTGGCTCCAGTACCCAAGGAATTCAGAACCAACCCCTGAATGACAGCTGAAGTCACTAAGGACAAGCCTCCAAGTTTTGAGTCAGCTGAAAATACAGACTCAATTTACCTTTCTGAGCACATTCCAGACCCATGCAGGTGCTGGGGGGCTGTTCTTAGTTTAGCCCATAGAGCTGGAACTTGGATGGTTTTGTAACAGCTAGGCTTAGGGTTTCCCCAAACCTTCCTACCAAATCCAGCTGCAAACACAAAGGATAATCTGGACCACAAATGATAAAAGTTAAACAAGAAAATAAATGTCTGTAATGTAGCAGCCTATTTGTAAGACTTTTCAAAATAAAACCGTGGAAGTAGTCTGTAATTCTCAGCAAGATTTTTCATGTTACACCATAGGTTGCCAACTTTAGTATTTATTTCACTGGCAATAAATTAAAAGACCTGAAACTTTAGACCCTCTGTGATGTTAGAAACTTCAAATATCCATCCATGATCTAAAGCTTCATGTGGAAAAGTAATAGACAGTCTCTCCCATAAATTACAGACAAAGTGCCTTCATATGGAAAGTACTTTATACAGAAGATAGAGGACAAAAGGGAAGCATATTTGGATGAGTACTGAGATTCAGAACAGATTTCTAATGGCTCTGGAAAGTAGTCAGCACAGTCTTCAACAGCAGCTATGGCTGACCTTGCTTGACATCCTGACTGTCTCACTGAATCCAAATGTGCATGCGTGTGTCTGTGTGTGTGCGTAAGCTTCTGCAGAGCTGTATAAAATCTCAAGATGCAGGGAATTTAACACAGCCTGACACTTACGAGATCTGTAGAGATCATGTCTTGAGGCTTTTTGCCCTTCTGGTGTTGATTTGGCCTTCTGGTCATGGAAAGAGTTCAGGTTTTTATTTGCTTTTAAGTAACTTGGAGCTTTTGCCTAAAGCTTGCCAAGCATTCGTCCTGATGAAGCACTTGACCTTTTATGAAGTATGTTTTTCAGGCACCATCAAATTAAAAAGCACCTAAAGAATATTTTTTTTCTCAAATGATAAAAATATTTTTAATTATATCTGCATTTTGAATCTTCTGCACTGTACTTAGCGCTTTACGAGATAGTGAGAGGCCCAACTCCGGTTTCTTAGAGTAAGATCTGATGTTACATATCACATAGCTCACACATTGCACATACACAAGCAAAAATGCAATGTAAAACCCATGTATTTTATTTGTGGACTGCAAACAGCATCTGCATATTTTTATTAAGATAAAAATATCCTTCATATTTTAATTATTGGGGTTTTTTATCAATTAATTTGTTATTAGTATGTGCAAGACAATACCACTTTTGCAACCTCATTCAATGATCCCATTTGAGCAGATGTTTCACATATCTACAAGGAAAAGAAAGAGCAATGCTTTAATAGAAGAAGACATCACCATGAAACAACAAATGAGCTCAGGAGCAGGATTTGCACTGGAAAATAAAGTTGTATGCTTGTGCAGCTCCGTAGCCCGGATCTTATAGCGAATGGACAATCTCATTTGGGATGGAAGGAATGGAAGATTCTACAGAAGCAACTTTTTTGCAGAATGAGTCTTGCAAAATAAGCTGATATTTCAGCTGTGATCTTTACTCTTAGTTTTTAAGAGTACAGTTCACAGCAGACACAAGTAGCAGAACCTGCTTTACTGTGGCTGTATGTCCTAAAATGTCTTCTTCCAGACCTTTTAGCCATAGTTCCCTTCCCTGTATTTAGCATTTCCCCACGATCATTTACTTCCTTTTCCCCCTGCAATATTTTCCAGAAGATACTATTTCTACAGTCTTTAAATATAGTCGTAATGCTGTAATGATAGCACAGAATTCCACAGCATAGAATGGAAAATCTGGTGCAATATTAATTTAGTTTACTTTCAGTGAATATTGTGCTAACTGCTTCCCATATTGTTTCGGTAAAACACTCATATGGAATTTATCTCAAAGCATTGCATCCTATCTAGCTGGCGGTATTATGTCTGCAAAATCCCCAGCCTTTTGTCATAGAATTAGGCTAGGCTTCTGGAGATCTGGTTATATATTTCTGCTCCAGAGTTCACACCATGACAAACTCATTCAACTTTGCTTTCCTTCCTAATGAATAGAGTTGGTAATCCAGGTTCAGTTGCAATCAATCAGGAATCCCACAATCCCTTTGAAAACAGTTCAAAAGAAATAGCAAAAATGCGAAGTGCAAACACACAAACTAAACAAACAACTCCCCAACTGAAAACAAAACAAACAAACCACCCAAATATAAACAAGCAAATTAACAACTCCACAAAAATGGCTTTGGAAAGTGAGTTCTGAAAGAACCACTATAAGAGAGATTAAATTCCTTCACATTGTACAGTTCAAAGAGCTGCTAAGGAAAGAATGACTCGGTCTGTGCATCCATCTGGGTCAGCCTCATTCAGGCACAGCTTCAGAAATGCTACCCCCAGCAGGCTGCATCTGGACACCCCCTGCATCCCATCACCAACATGCAACCACACATTGCCATATAGACAGAGGAGCTGCTGGACACAGGAATGGTGCATGTTGCTGAATACCTTTATGTATCTTTTAATCTACTTCAACTTGTATAAAATAAAAACTTTCACTTTGGGTGGTCAATCCCAAATGCATGAAACTCCACTTTTACTCCAGTGTCATCAAAACATGGGGAGTGTTCAATGACAATTGCCAAATTTATGGATTTTGCTAGTTTGAAGTGTTTTAATTATGACAATAATTTCTTCATCGATTTCCTGTAATCATGCTGATAGTAATGGGAGAGTATGTCAAAAATCATATTGCTCCTATGATGTAATGACAGCTGCTCCTTGAATTTTTACATAAAATGCTGCCCAGCCATTCATCTCTATTGAATAATGCTGCTAGATTAGCTTGTTTATTTGACATTTGAGTGAGAATAGCGGGACAAAAATCAAATAATGAAATAATTTCCCAACTCGCATAAGATGGTTTGGTACCATTTCATTCTTGTGTGGTCTGATCTATGTCCAGTAAAACCATCTTGTGGTACGGCACTCCAATGGCACTTGAGCCAATGGGCAGATCTTGAATCCTGCTCTTGGTGTCACTTTCCTCAGTGGCATCCAGATTTTGACTCAAAAGTTTTGATACTTATAACTAGATCATTAACTTGGTCTTTGATCATTAGCAGCACAAACCTGGCTTTACTTTCATGAATTCTGCCAGGAAAAGAAGAACATATGTGATAAAACTAATCTGTCCATGAAACAAACTACAAACACTACCTTTGACATTAAAGGCAGCATAAAAGACAATACAGTTATTCCATTCTGGCCGACAAACTGCAGAAGACAGGAGAGGATTTCAAACATGAAGGAGAATCCTTGCCAAGAGCTGCTTTTGCTTAGTCAGAAAGGATTGGGCTAAAGCCAATACACTGACTTCCACAGGGAAATTCAGATGCATAAGTCATGGGAGATGATGATAAGAAGACAGATGCTTGGAGCTCTTGATACTTGTAGGTCCCAGCTACTACCAGTGCTTCTGGTAACAGACACTGAACCCACTCTTTAACTTGGTTACAGATACTGAACCAACTCCTCAATCTGATGACTCAGTCAAAAGGATGCAATACAGACTTGTATCCTGACACTGCCAATATTTCTGTGTTCAAGAGGAATATACAGCATTTACCTGGTTTACAGTGTTCATGTTTTAAGAAATGCAGACATAGTACACAGGGGTGCTGTATCTTGTTATCTTTTTGAAGGGACATTCAAACAGATAACAGTCCACATTGTGAGTGCTATCGCTTTTGATTTATGCATCCTCAGATCTTCTGGAGGCAGTGCAACAGAGCAGCTGCAGAAGGCCGTCTACACCCTGAACAGTTTGGCAGAAGGTGCTGTGGCTTCTGATGACATCTGTTGTCTCTTACCTGATGTCAGTGGATGTGTATGTGGCAGGCTGCTCTCTCTCATTATGGGATGAGACAGCTCCTTTCTCAAATTCTTCGCCCACAAAAGGATCAACAGTGGGTTTACAGTGGTCAGCTGTGTGTGTACCAGGGTGGAAGAGCTCCAGTAAAATTCTGCAGGAAATTTGAGACACTCTGTGCATATGAAATAAATCCTCTGTGTTCTGTCTTGGTATAGAAAGGCGCTGCAATCAGGGGTCCTACCTGTACAAAAGCGCTCCTGGTAAAAGACCCAAGTACAATAGGACTTGTTCAGTGCCCAAGCTCTGAACTCCAACCCTAGGCAATCATAGTTCAGTCCCTCACTTGCAAGGAAAGTATTAATCACGTGCCATAACAAAATTAGCTGTTTGAGTTCATTAAAAAATTAACTGATTTTACATTGCCTTTTTCATTTTATATCCTTCAGGTTAATATTTAAGCTACAAGTATCGCATATGTCAAGGAAGTCTTGGCTAATATTTCCTACCTGAAAGACTAGAAAATGTTGGCTTCTATGTGATCAAACGCTGCTGATTAAAACAAAAGTCATGAAGCAAAGCTGAGATGAAAATAAAGATCCTGCTTGGAAGATTATGACTTTTTAAATGTCTCTTGGAACAGAGCAGTAACGGTCTTTTCTCTATACTTAAAGTAATGCCTTAAAGTTACTTGAAGGGTCTGTTTCTTGTTTCTACCAGGTGCACCTTATTTTAATTTCTCTCTATAGCTATTGATTGGAAAACCATCAAATTTCTCTGCTCTGGTGAGATATTTAAGGAGTTACCAGCAGATATACAAAACAGCCTAAAGCCCTATTTGCCTATTAAGGGACCTCGGAATTATTTTATGAAACTTCTGTTTGGATGTGAAATCAATGACCTGTAATTAGTGCTGTAATTTTAATTCTCATTACACTGTATTTGCATTTCAGCTTTATTTTCAAAGGAGAGACAATGATGTGATACTATTATTTTGGAGTTGGTCTGGGTGCTGGATACTCAGCAATGCATAACTCCTTCTTAGCAAAAATCCTCAGTGCTCCATCTTTACTTAACACTGACTCCCTTTTCCAACATTTGCCGCGTCAGTTCCTTGGAAAAAATGCTTCTTTTGTACTACTCATTTTTTTGGAAGACTAGGACTGTGACTTTTCAGGCAGCAAGTCTGTATCTTTCAGTTTGGGCAGGACTTAACCATTGCAAAAAGAGTGATACAATCAGCACTGAGTACAGCAGGGTCCCACTGGGAGTTCTTGTGCCAGGACAGGGGCCAGAAGTTCAAGTTGATGTTTATAGCTAAATAGATACCTCATATGAAATTTTAATTATAGAAGTACCAGTTATGGGAAAGATTATTTAACGACGTCATTTTTAACATCAGGTTCTTCTGTTCGGGACTTTGAGCATTGGATTACAGCATTTGTTACAAATTTACAGTTTGTGACAGTGAAATACAGACTGTGACATGTAAAATATCTGAAATGGGGAAGATTTTATGAGAGAAAGTTTTGTTGTATTTATTTTCATGTGAATCAATGTACTCTATTAAACTGATTTTTAACTAAAGAATATTTTAAAGTAGTTAAATTTTTGAGTGTGGCTGAATTCCAGGACTAAGTCATTAACAATATTACACACTCCAGATTAAATAGGAATAAACATCTGGCCCACACAAGTAAATAAAATATAGCAACTGTTTAATTATTTTCAATTTTGAAGTTGTAAGCAATATTTTTTCAGATTTAACTTTGGCCTTACTTTGGGCCCGTGGTACCGTTCAAACAAAGTCAACATTTGCTATTGATTTCAATGAAAAGAAGTTTGGAGCAGAGAGAGAAAAAGAAAGCTACTGCAAAGAGAAGGGCAGGCTCCCGCAGAGAGCAACGCTGACAAAAAGACAAACCTCTTTACTCATCATGGATTTCTAGCTCAAACATCCTCCCTGATAATTGCAATTCCGAGCTGGGGCGCACAAGGCTGTCCACACAAACAACCATGCCTTGCTCAAATCAAATTTAATAACGAGGGCTTGGGAATAAGTTCACTGCCCTGCTTAATTACAAGTATTATAAAATTTAACAAAACCTTCATGCCGATGTGTTACTACCACACTCTGACAGAAGTTTGCTTTCCCCCTCCAGTCTTCTTCCACAGGCTACACAAGTCGAAGTTCCAACAAAGCCCAATAGATGCTCTAAAGCCAAAAGAGATTTTAAATCCCACAGTTGGTTAAAATCATGAAAAAGGCTGTCTCCACAGGTGCAGGTTCTGACTCTATCTGAATATTGGGCTGTTTTTCTAAATTTTGTTTCAGAAGCAAAACTCAGGTATTGGCAGCTCACCAAAGTTTGCTGTCAGACATGGAAATAAATTTTTATTCTGAAGAGACAGAATGAAAAACTCTGTGGATTGTGACACTGTCATACCAAAAAGGACCATCATGGTTTCTAATGCCAGCACAGAAGATAAGCTGTTTCTTTTTGCTTTCCTGGATACAAATTAAGGACTTTTTTCCACTTTACTGTCTATGACTTAAACAGGACATTGCACCTTACTTGAAGATAAGTTAGCTAAAAACAATGGAAAAGCTTCCCCAACCAGCCTTAGGATTGAAAAAAGTTTTAAAACAGGAATGAGATAGTGTAAAAATTGATGTAATTCTCTACTGATAAAGTTTCATCAGATAATAGCATCAAATACAATCTGTTGTTAGTGGTATTTAAAGCAAATTCACCTGAGCTTTCTGAATTCATATGTATGGACTATCATTTCTGCCTTCAGGCTTATTTTTTATTTAAACTGTGTAAAAATTTTACATTCCATTGGAAATAGAAGCAAAGGATTATTTTCATACTTGAAGCAAACCCAACATCAAATGCACTTTTAAAGAACAGCCTGGCGAAGGCAGTCAGACAGATATACATCTTGGTTATATACAGCAGCCTGCCTAGATGTTCTGGTTACTAAATACATTTGAGGGATTTAATAATTAAAATCCGCATCATTATAACACTATTTAGGGGCTTCCGGAGAAAACCATTTGCTTTGTGATGCATAAAAATACATCAGGCAGCTCTTGTGCAATTATTATAAAAATTGCACTCTTGAAGAAAATGCACAGGACTCAAGCACATGACAGTTCTTTGAAGTTATGAATGCTGACAGGAGAATGTCTTCTCCACTATGGTGACATTTTTCACACCAAAGAATATGCTGTTCTCTCTTTCCCCACAGATCAAGCCATGCATATATATTTTTTTTACAAATTTTAAAAATAGGGTACTCCAGCAGTGTGCCATAGTGGTATCACAAACAGGTACACCCAAGGGGAGTAAACTTTAATAAAAAAGTCATAATGACACCCTTGAACTTCCTTTTCAATTCATGTTTTCTATAGTGTTTTCCCACCTTTCTTTTTGTCTGTATGTGTCATGTAAGATCTGCATAGCCTACCATCCTTCATGTAGTTAGAGAAAAAATGTTACCAGAGCCTAGATGTAAAATTTTCTGTATTCAGAAAAGAATTATGTGGTGTAACTTCATGCTTTCTCAAGCACAGCAAATGTCCTTGACTAGCACTGCCATAAATTGCCACTCAAACATTTAATTTCCATGTACTTTATGTCAGAATGAGGGGAAACAGGTAAGGTCTACAATGTCTTTGGCATTTACAGATTTAGAAATTATTGTCAAGACAAGAGTAACCCCCTTTTTAAGTGTGCTTGGAATTTCAGTTAGAGTTAGGTTTGGGGTTAGGGTTAGGGTTAGGTTTAGGTCTAATATTTGGCAGCCTAAGACCTGAATTGCGCTCTCTGTGCTCTGCAGAGAAATGTTAACAGGTTTTTCATATAAACCTAGAACAGTATCTGCACCTTCATTATCTAAGTCACAGTGAAAGATGAAGGGAATTTGGAGTCCTGGGATGGACTGCGCAAACCATTTGTTGCCTTCATAATGCAACACCCTGAAAGTTTTCACAATTCTCTCTTCATAAAGAAAGCAATTGGCTACTTCAGGATAGAGTATTGGGGCACAATGCTAGCTAGAAATTTTGATGGAGGAAGAAATAGTCTTGGGAACGTTGGCAGTTTTTGTACATTTACAAGGACACTTGTTCAAAAATAAGGGACAGGATACAAAGATACATAAATTTTGACAACAAATCTAAAACTAAGACCAGAGAATGTTGAAATTATCATTAGATAATCAGCCTTTAATTAACTAGACAATGGTTACAAATAACATTTCTATAGTTTAGACAATGTAAGGAATTCTTGCAAAATCTGTTTTCTATCCCTCCTTGAAAAAATATTCCAGCATACTCTTTAGAAGTAGTGAATATCCTGGTCTTATTTGCTTTAATCTTCTCACACTGTACAAAACCTTATTTTTGTTTGATAAGACTGGAAAAGGCACAGGGAAAGACTGTGAAAAGAGATTTGGGGCTAATCCAAGAGGAAAGGATCCAGTTTACCTTCTGCATACAGATGTTCGGGTACAAGCTGCAGAGCAAGGCACAGATATCAGCAAGACTCTTGCCCTTTTGGACAAAATATGAACAAGATCAGCACGTGGTTTTCTGTGTGACTTTGGTCCGTGTTAAACTGTTTTCCTGGAGGATAGCAACCACTGCTTCCTCTGAAATGACTGCTGCTGGTAAAAGATGAAGACAAGCCACCAGAGTAGTGGAAACATGGATCTGAGCTAGTGCAGCAAAGTATGAATTACTAATCTTGACACAAATTGTTTTGTCTCCTTTGTGTGGACTGTATGAGAATGACTCAATTTCTAATGTGCAGTCATTCCTACTGCTGGCCAGTAGCTCAGAATATCTACACCACTTTAGACATGGAGAAAAATGGGATGCACGTCATAAGGCGCCTCAAGGACAAGAGGGTAATCCAGCACTTTTGGGAACCAACTGAGTATCTTCTCCTTTTCCTCATCTAGAAAATTTGCGTCCTGATCTGGTTTCTTCCTGCACCATGTGATGGAGAAGACAAGAGCCAGCACTAGGACTGTGCATCTGTGTGTGGTATAAATTCGTGCCTATATGGAAGCAGCTGATCAGTGCTTCCCATAACAAGCATTCCCAGAAAAGAGCTGTGTAAGGAGAGTAAAAGTGCACTGCCCCTGCCGTGGAAGTGAATGCAAACACTGAGGCCACCCTGGGCTGACCGCCATGTGGATTGGTACCACTGCAAGTGGGATGGAGAGCCTCTCACACACAGTGGGCCCAGACCAAGACAGAGAGGGTTTCCATCTGGCAGCAAATCAGAGAGCTGAAAAGAGTTACTAAAAACATTCATATTTTATTAACTTGATAAACAAATTTAGGCTTTTTCTCACTAATATTTTTTTCCTAATTCATCTGTCAGAGCCTCAGGATCAATTTGTTTATAAATGTAGTTATGCAGTTAACAATTGGATAACTATATTTGCTGTACATCCAGGCTAAAGTGAATCACCAGCACAGAAATCTTGCTTCAGTGGTTTTATGAAATACACTGATGTGCTTTATTCGATTTCCTGTCAGTATATCTGTCCAACCAAATTGTACCCTTCAGAAGCTACACAGTTCTATGTCCAAGCCTTTTTAAGCAAATCAATGCTGCAACCTTTAAAAAAGAACCAGTCCTTCAGTTCCACATGGAATCTTTGCCTTGGAGACACAGAACATGAACAATTTAAAATATAACAGGGCAGATCCTCATCCTTTACCATAAGTAAGTGGGAATTAATCCCCTACATGGCAGCACTACCACTGCAGACATCCACCTTTTAAACTCAAGAGAAAAACAGCCAGGCTAATGCACACAACCTATAGAGCGCCTGGTCCCTTAATTAACCCTAACTTCATCTAAGAATACTCGTGTTCAGATTGCCCCATCCTTGGAAGTGTTCAAGGCCAGGTTAGATGGGGCTCTGAGCAACCTGATTTAGTCAAAAGTATTCCTGCACAAGGCAGGGGTGTTGGAACTGGGTGATCTTTTAAGGTCCATTCCAAACAAAACCATTCTATGACTCTATGATTAATGAAAGTATGATGAGCAGTCATCAAAAATCTTCTTGGAGTTTAAATACAAACTCAGAAATTAAACTCTACATGGAGGCTGCTATTTCACAGCCCAATTTCTGCATTCCCCTTGAAATTTTAAGCATGTTGTAATCCACTCATTATACACTGGAGAATTTTCCTGGCCAAGAAAAGGAAATGGCTAAAATAACTTTTTTTTTCAGAATAAAAATGTAAACTGTACTGGTTCAACATCTTGGTTACTGTATCATATCTATGATACAGTATGTATCCTATTTTATGTATCCTGTCCTAAACCATTTTCATGCCAAATGCCCAGGAATTCACCTACTTATAAAATAATGGTGATTTTATATTACCCATCCCTTATTGCTATGATGCACAGGAGACAGAGATATAATTGGCACTGGAATTCCTGACAGGAAGTCAGTGTGCTGGTTTCATAGTAAGCAAAATCTTGGCAAATGGAATAGCCTAGTAATTTTTAATAGCAATGAAATGCAAATTAGTGTCAGAAGTTGGCTCTCACAACAGGCTCCATTATATCAGTGGCAGGAAAACCTGTGTGGCAACACTTGATTTTGGCAGACATATAAGGCTATAATACAATTAAGATTTTTATATCCCTTGCTCTTTTAAAAGCTTACCAGTTGCTTTCACTTTTAATGTCACCTCTGAAAACCCAGAGCTCTACCTTTGTCATGCTGGTGGTTCTGGTACATCTATGCTCAGACACATGCTGGAAAGACATATTCAAACCCTTTCCTTTTAAAAGAGCTGGATATGGGACTTGGAGACTTGGCCAAAGCATTTCAGTGGACCAGCAGCTATGGCATGACCAAGGTGAGGGAAAAACCCCACTCGTGTGCAGGGTTGCAACAAACTCCATCCCAAGAACAAGCAAATGAGACTGGCAGGTGTGCTTGCTTTGAATCACTACTGCATCCCAAAGGTTCTCCCACTGTGAGACAACTGATGTAGTCCTTGCCCAGATATAAGTGTGTAGGTGTAACCTAATGCTTAATGGAGATGATTAATCAACATAATAAGCCTGACCCTCAGCATGAATTGTGACACTGTGGCTCATGTTAAGGAGCTGTTTACTTCCCAAGAAGACACATTGGCTTCAATGCCACCATTCAAGGGAAAAAGGTCAGCTCAGCGTGAACAAAATTAGCACCTAGCCAGCACTCCTCTTCTTATGGTGCTTCAGATAATCAGAGTAATAAGATATTAGAAGAAGCACAATTGCCTTCAAAAAAAGCCCTTCTTAGAACTGGTCTGACATCACTAGTGATACCAACTGCAGTAATAAGCAAATAAAGAAAGCTGCTGCTCTATGCTTTATCGAAAGGGCAGGTGGGAAAACATCCGTTTCTCTCTGAGGAAAAGTAAAGTATTGTACAAGAAAGAAATAATTCTTTTCTTTTGGTAGCTGTTATGTTCTGGTATGGTAACACTCACAAGTAGTTTAACGTTTAGAACACAAAGCAAATATGCTCAGATTATTATGCTAATAAGTTTATGCCTGACCTTTTTAGAGTATTATGAGGACATGTTCTTTCCTCCTCAACATCTTCTCTCTGCAAAGACACTCTCAAAGGATCTTTGAAGAGGCTGATGGGCTGGGTCCATCTCTGAAGGCAAGAGATGGACCCAGGAATATTAAATGTCCCTCTCTGAATGATACTTGGTAAGTCTGGTCCTTACATGTTAATGTTCTTTTAAAGAATGGGAATGTTAAAACCATTGTAGCTTCCGGGTGGTGTCTGGGCTCTACATCCATCTTTCTTTTCACCCTCAGCAAGACAAACAGGTACCTGTAAGACATGATTCATTCACATTCAGTTTTTAAATGTTTATTTTAGGGTGATACAAATGAATGCATTTAAATGTCTGCTTCTACACAATCTATGCATTTTTCCATTGATCTCATGCATACCATGTCAAGGTTTTGATGAAACCACAAGAGAGCTTCTACTGGAGAACAAAAGCAACAAGCACTGCAAGCATTGCCCTTCCTTGACACTTCAGGGTGCTTTACTACTTTCCAAACCAATATTTGCAATCAAAAATCATGATGACGTAAAACTAGAGTTTGTCCAAGTCAAAGACTCAGTCCAAAAGAAAAGTCCAAAAATCTATGTCATCTGTATGGCTGGAGATACAGTCATGTGAGGTTGTATACAGTTCCCCTATTAGGACAACAAAGACAAATTCAGCACGTCACTCCAGTGGTGTTTACTTCCTACTACCTGCTGTCCTTAATTGTTGTCTCCTTGGACTGTGATATATTAGCTGAAGAGAAAATCATGATGGGCAGCTGAGGAAGGCAAGGCCTCTGACTACTTAATTTTTCTTCCTCTTAGTCTGAATCATTATTGTTCTTATAAATTTAAATGTCCAGAGCCAGCAGCCTGCCTACAGCCCATGGGTCTCCACTGCACAGCAGTGCAGCCTGAGCACCTTTCAGGATGGACAGAAGAATTTGTCATGGAAATGTTAAGGTCACTTGAATGGAGAATGATTGGGAGTATCTAGGCTCAGCAGCACTGGAAGGAACATCTTCCAGGAGAGGCGTTATGGCTAGCACGTTACCAAGATTTCAAGTAATTTTTGTGCATCTTCTCAGGGCACCCAGCACCAAGGCAACAAAGACTGAAAGAAAGGATGTACTAAAACGAAGGCAGCCTACAAGCAGTCTGGAGCAAAGACTCAGTGCATTTAGAGATGGTGGTGGGAAGGCAGTGACAGGAGGAGCCACAAAAGACCCATCCAGGCAGACAAAAGGCAGTGTACAAATACTGGTGAGTGTTTCCAAGCCAAGAAGCACCCAGGAGAAGGGAGGAGGATTCAATGGCTTTCATCCCTTATCCTCCAAGCAACTTCAAGAAAGCCTGGACAGACAGCCTGGGTACAATGTGGTGTCTGTGTGCTGTAGACCTGACTTGGGCATGCATATCTCACATCTTTGTGAATACACAGTACAGGAGTGTGACTGAGTAAAATGGATTTTTTTGAAAATAAAACCACATTGTCCTCACTTGAGGGCTCATATTTGGCCTTGTTACACTAAAGTCCTACAGTCATAAGAATTATAATCTCTAAATTGGTTCAATAATATTTTGTAACCCATACAAACAGTGAAAGTTGCAGCAGTGGGGACTCGCTAAAACTTATATTCAGCACATGATCAGTAAGGAATTTATGCTCATACTGCACAGATTAAAACCTTAAAATCGCTTGCATCCTAGGGTTAGCAAAGGAATGCAGTCTTTCTACTCTTTTCCTTTTGTTTGCAAATGGTCTGTCCTGAACCTGATTAACTTTTCAATATAAGAATATTATTGAAATGTATATGTTGGTGCATGCTTTTATTTCAAAACTTGGCATTGTTCCTCAAAACAGTGAATCAGATAAACCATTCTGATACAAACAACACAAGCAATATTAGAAATAACAGAATGGCTTATTATCAGTTATGTCTCATTCAGACTAGAAATACATTTACATTCTCATGTATACACAGTTTTTCAAAAAACACAAAATAAATTATAGCAATTTACTATAATGCAGTTTGATGATATTAAAACCCTCAAATGAGCTGCCTGTAGAGCACAAATAATAAAAAAAACCAACTTGCATTGTGTCACCAGATGACTTTCAAAGGGTTCAGCAACAATTTATTTGTTTGCTACAGTAAAAATGCCCATTTCATTTTTTAGAAAAGACTCTGCACAACAGAAGCTGCATTTCTAGAAAAGATTTCCAATATCCTTGTGAAGAATTTTGAATGGATCTATTATTCACTCCTTTCACCTGGCCTATTATGTTCCTAGTGGAAACAATTTCCATTACAATTACATTTTTAGGAGTGTGGCAGGAAGGAAGCTTTAATAAATAGACAGCAGTCCAAATTTCTCAGTATTCATTCACAAGGTCTATTATTCCAATATTTTACAGATAATTCACATAAATAAAAAAAACCCGCATGATTTGGCAATGTTTTTATTATTTAATGGTGATAGAGTCATTACACTGCAGTTATATATTGTATGTTTTGTGACAGTTTACCCTTCTTTTCACAGATATGTCTGTTTTCAGAAAAAATGTGTTGGTGGACTCCTACAGTGGGATTTGCAACATGCAAAAGGGGCACTGTGGCATTGAGTTTCTCAGAAAGACCAAAATATGCAAAGGGGTGAAAATGATCAAAGACAGGTTCAAAGGTATCTCTGCATTCCTCTGGGATAAGTACAGTTGGATATTGCATTGATGCAGGGAACAATTTGCAGCTCTCCATTTATGAGGAAATTTTGGGGCCATTTGGCTGGACTTGGGGTTTCTCCACTCATTCCTGGCAGCAGGAGTTTCAGTAGGGCCCCATGGCACCAGCATTCTCACAGCACACAGAAGCTGCTAATGTGACATGACAGTAAGCAAGAAACTCGGCAAGAAAATTTAGCGCTACCTGTCTAGGCATGGCTCACATTTTAGTTGACTGATCTCATTAAACACTATGGAAAAAGAAACAAAACATACCACATCGATTTTTCAGGTGTGGACCTTGAGGTCCAACAAGAGAGCGACTTGATGTACTAAACTGGCATCAAGTACAACAGAACTGCTGGCAAGACTGACTCCAGAACTGGTGTTTGGTTCTCATACACTTACTTCCTTCTCATGACAGTTTTTATTGGGAAAGGGGTACAGTCTGGAAAGGCTTGCTAGCAATTTTTAAGGGAACAGCTCCATTTATGGAAGTGGATGTGATTCTGTTTCTGGAATATGGTGCTTGAATAGTAGAAACATGCTGGCTGGATTTTCAAGGACTCAAAACAAAGTTCAAGAGAAATTGTTCTCTTAAAAAGATGTATATATATAAAAAATCCTTTCTTATGAAACTTTCTTGCTGTTGTTCCCTTCTTCAACTGCCTTGTAAGAATGGAACCTTTGAAAAGCATTACCATAGTGCTGAACTTAACAGACTGGCTGAAAACACCTGAACAAATAAATTGACATTGCCTTCTGAGATTTGTCTTCGTGAAACATAGAAAAGTAAGCAAGCTATTGCTGATTGTATTTCATGAGATTTGGAAGGCAAAATATCAAAGAAAAAATCTAAGACATAAATTGCCTTTTAATACTGCTATTTTTACTTGAGACTCAAGTGGCCTCTCTCTGTGTTTCACAACAAACTGTGACCAAAGAATACATGCTTTAGTGAGCCTGCATGAGTAGGCAGCCTTTCCTGGAGGCTCTGTTTTTATCAAAAGAGTGGTTTCTAGCTCTATTTGCTTCAGACGAAGACGATATAAGACAGCAGAAAAACATGTCACAGTGGCTGGGCAAATAGTTGTACATGCAGATATTGGCAGCCTTCAGATTTATTTTCATGTCATGGTTGACAGGTGCAAGTCCATGGCATTGACTGTAGCACATTCTCTCAAGCACACTTGTGAGACCTATCTGTGAATATGTGAATGGTTTGTGAACAGTTCTTTTCACTCTGTCAAATCAAATCAAGAGCAGAAGTACAGACTGTGCTGCTAACTTGTGGTAAAATCTATGTACTGTGTGGTAAAATCTATGTACTGTTTCACACATATACGTATTGATTTGAAGCATGCTGCTGATCCTTATACTCATGTACCCCTCAAATTTGAGCCACAGGCAGGATTCTATAACCTACAGATAAGCAGTGTGCTACAAACTACCACAAAATGCACAGCAAACCTCATATTCTGAGTTTATATGTTTATAACTGAAGCTTGCCCTTACTGTCAAATGAGTATGATCAGGGGTCTGCGTTGCTCTAACTTCAGTATATTTGCAAGGATGCTATGGTATGACTCAGAATGCAAGTGAGAGAGCTGCTTGTTATCTGAAGACACCTGTGGATGAATGTGCAAGGCTTCAAAGAGCAAGATTTTGTAAGGCAGAGCTGGTGTGAGCCCCTGCTAGCAGGGAGCAGACAAGACTGACTCCAGCCATCAGCAGTGTTAGTTCCTCTCTTACCACAGAATTAGGCTCCCATACTTGATGTTTTCCCTCAAGACACACAAACTACCTCAGTATTCTTCAGTGAAATCTGGTTCTGCATTCCCAGTTTTCCCCATAGATTGATTGGGAGCCATGCATGACACAGGACAACATGATGTCCTTCAGGGGTTCAGGTGTACATCTCTTAAGACGTGTCTAGAGAGCGGCTATCCAAAAGCAGGCTTACAATAAATGTCTTTCTTGCTCATTTGAATTGCTGTCATCTGAAGAATATTTGTGTGACATCTACATAGGCCATTGACTTAATTTCAAAGAATTATCTAATTCCTTCAGCCCTTCTTCACTGAGATTTGGATGGTGGAGGTTAGGACAAGAAAGGTGAGATAATTATTTGATCACAGAGATAAGAGAGGCTTCTTAAACACCCAGAGAGGAGATAGCTTTATCAGAACTTTTACCCAGTTACTTCGAGCCTTGTCTTGGAGTCAGTGGTGCATAGTATACATGGATATTAGCAACATGCACCCACCCTTATCTCTAGGGAGCAGTGCTTTTATCTTGTTAGGATTTAATTAGGTGAAACCCCAGACTGAAATTCTCTAGCACATAAGCGCATCAATGTGGTTTCATCTGTAACTAGCTCCATCTCAGGAGAATTGCAGGAACCCAGTAAGATACATCGATTCTTTTCTTGCTTGCTAATAAGTGTGTATAAAGCTGAACTACCATACCAAGAATCAGTAATTCAATTCTAACCTTCTTTCATCTTTCTTAGCTTTAGTTTTCTCTTGAAGTCCAACCTCTGCCTTTCAGAAATTTACTTTATATCAAGAAGTTGCAAAGAGTGAAAGGCAAACACTGCTAACTGACAGCTGTACTCCAGAGAACAGCAATATCCATTCTGGAACCAGTCACTACGTTTCAAGATTCTGTCAAGTATTCTCCTAGGAGCCCCTGGTTCAGTCTAGCTTTGGGTATATTTGTTTTGAAGTAAACAAGAGAACATATGTTATGCTACTGAAGAGCAGCCCTTCCTAGCTGAACAGACTGTAACAGAAAACTCTGGTACTCGTGCACTCGCACATGGGACTGAGTTGTGATGTGGTACAATGCCTGCAGTCCCTGCTCAGGCCGCTGCAAAGCCAGGCTGCCTTGAATTTACTTCAGCAGAGGGCCTGGCTTAGACAAAGAGCACCTGGTATCAGGTCTTTGTCCTCTTACCAGGAAAAATGAGAAAACAGAAATAAAAGTCTGTTCATTTTAATTACGGTTTGACTGAATAATAAATCTCAAGATATATAAAAATACAGCAAAATTAATTTCTTGTTGATAATACCAATATGAGTCTTATTGATTAATGCTATCTCTATTCTGAGTTCTTCAAATCATAGACTGTGCTTGAACTCAGAGCCTGGAAGGTAAAACCTCCAGTCATATCAGTCCTCTAGGAATATGTTTGGCTTCTCCTTTGAACAGAACAAATTCTATAATGAAGTCCTACTCTGGCTTTTGCATTCTGATTATTTGCAAGTAGTTTTTCATAATGTCACTTCATACTCTGACAAAGAAGACTCTGTGACAAAGTCCAAATACTAATGTTTTCACTCAATGAAGAGCTCAGCGGTAGTTCCATGAAATCTGTAAAGGATGAATAGAATTTAGCCAAGAGCATCTTTAGGTCTCAAATCTGCAAGCACTTTTCTATCTACCTAATATTATGAGAACGAACTGTTGTGGAGATTGCAGAAGTTAGCTGGAGTGGGCTTTTTTTATTTGTGAGTTTCACCTATTTCAAAGTATCAACTATTTCTGAACTGTGGCTAGTACTACTTCTTAGTTTAAATCTGTCACCATGATGTGGTCATTATTAATTATAGTTGGTGAACTTAATTTAATTAAATTTAAATTTAATTTAAAAGAAGCATTTTTTCAGTTCTTTTTTCCCAATATTTTAATCTTCAACATACCGTCAGCAAAATTTTCTGTTGGTGCAAACTCCTGCAGTTCCTCACTAATCTATGTCATCTGAGAACTTGAAACCATAAATTAATTCAAATTACATCCTTTATAAGAACAGATACACAACACGGATTGCTGCAGCACTGTACTGATTACTGACTTCCTAGTTTTAATATAACTATATGTGGATTTATAATTACAATGCAATACTATAACAGTTTACCTGATATCTTTGCTAATTAAATATGGCATTCATAACACAGTACTTTGATTAAATCATTTATAGTAATGGATCCTCTCCAAATGGTTGGAAGCACTAAAGAAAATTAATTTAAAAATTAGTAAATTGATCTTCATTGAATAAATCCATTCAAATATGCAGCTAATCTCCTGCTAGTTTTTCAGAGCCAATTTTAATAATCATATCCATAAGCAAAATCTAAAAAGGGAAAGCATGAGAAATAAGGGGGACCAAAGAAGGACAAGATTTTGCACATGGGTATCCAGAATGTCCCTAAGAATGCCAATGTAGTAATTTTGTGTTGTTTTGGCAGGGAATAATTAGTCTGTTCTTGGACTTATCATATGAAGTGGATGATAAGTAAAAAAAAAAAAAAAATTTAAAAAGTCTAAGCATTTCCAGAAAAACTGATGGTATATTTTTGTGCATGAACTACATGATTACAACACACATCAGCTTCTCGCAGTCTTGGCTACCCATCATCTAATCAGGAAAACACTGGACTTGTGCTTGGTGTATCCACCTGTATAGCCATCTTTGAAAAATGGAGGAGTGGTTTAATTCCTAGAAGTGCAGCTCACAGGGATAAAACCAGCTCGTGTAATATTTGTATCCTATTATGTGGGAAGGTCATTTTACATGAACTCTTCTCTGGTCAAACAGCTCTTTGCCTACTCTTTTCCACTCTAGCCAATGACCAGCAGGGCTGCCTGCTTCACTCATCCTTGTTCCTGGGCTTTTCCAGGTCTGTGGGGCAGCTCCTCCCTGGCAAACACCTGGATAGATGTTCTTGCCCATCGAGATAAGGTAATCAGTGAAGGGAAGGAGGCATTCAAGTTTTAAGCTGTCTCTAAGGCTCACTTTCACTCCCCAATCCTCTTATTGTACTCTCAGAAGAGTGAATGTACCCTCATAAGAGTATGAATCAGTAACTCCCCGAGAACCTTGAAATATTTGAAAAAAGAGCAAAATGAAATAGAATTTGCCCTATCCCCTAATACAGACTCTACCTTTCTGATTTTACCAGCCCAATGTACTCATAGAACAGAAAAATAATCAAAGAACATAAATTAAATTAATTGCTTTATTTCTGGAAATAGCTTGCCATTCTATTAAATTTCCAAATTTTTATCTGCCCAAATGTTAAAGACATTTAGCTCATGACCGCTTTTGCTTCAGGAAGGAAAGCAACAGGAGGACAGGAATACTAGTGGCCTATTAATTTTCAATACTGCAATGACGTGGGGTCTCAAAATCAGGGTCACAGCCCCATCATGACAACTGCAGTGCAAACTGCTGCAGCACCTTGTTCAAGAGAGTGCCAAGTCACACACAGGACTCAGGTTACACAAGTGGAAAAAACAAAGGAAGAAAAGAGTGTGATAAAGCAACACAGCTCACAGCCCACCAGATGCTTGCAACACAACTTATTTAACAGGAATATTTAGTTCTGGTCATTTGAATTGTTTAGTACAATACACAGTGGACTCATTTCACAGCTGATTGGAACAGCGTTATCCACACTGCCTTTGTATTTACTCTGCTGAAGGATGGAGAGGCTGGATGGAATGAAATTAAATGTTTAGTTACAACTTCTATCTGTCTCTGTGCAAATAGAATTCCTTCAAACTACAAAACTGACAAATTTGCTTAGATTATTTCCCTGAACTTCCTTTAATTTGTAATCAAAAGGTATATAGAAAATGGAAGTGTGGCAGATCTCATTTTGAAAAAGAAATCATAGCCTTCACAAAGGATTTCATACTGAGACGCAGTATCAGAATAAGTTTAGTTAGCTGACATGTATTTGACAGAAAGAGTACTTCCCTCCAAACCCTCAGAGACAGGCAGAATAGTTTACAGAGAGAGAGCCCTTGCTGAAAATGCCTGTAAACACAGTTAAAGGGACTTGTCGGCCTCTGGAAGACCAGCTCATGAGTGTGTGAGTGTGTGTGAGTGTGTGAGTGTGTGTGAGTGTGTGTGAGTGTGTGTGAGTGTGTGTGAGTGTGTGTGAGTGTGTGTGAGAGAGAGACAGAGAGAGAGAGAGAGAAAGAGACTCTGCCAGACAAGAGTTTTCTTGCATTCATGAGTTCAGGTTAACTCATAAGAAATTAGAATTCATGTCCGGTCCCAGAACGACAGCCAACACAAGGTCTGACTCACTTATTTCAGAGAATAATCTCATAAAAAGTAATCTCCAACTGTATTACAAACATTTCCCTTTGCCAGACCCGCAAACCTTTTCTTGGAGGTTGGTTTCCGAAAAAAGTCCAAGTTAATATGACTTAGCCTACTCCCTAGAAGAGCATTTGAGCAGATAGGGGAATGACATAAAAGAACTAAAATGAGATTTGCTTAGTACATTATCCTTCTTTTGACACGCTTGGGGACTTGGTGGGAATCTGCGTAGAGGGATAATAACAGAAAAATATGACAGTAAGCTGAGTGTTCAACAGCTATTGATCTGTGCCTTCGAGTTCAGCACTAAGGTTTCTATTTTGAAAACATCCTGCCTCTTAAGGGACGTGAGTGTGTTTTCCCAGCACCTAAACCTTTTCCCAGCACCTAAACACCCCTGAAAAAAAGAGGAGAAGTGTCTCAGCAGCAGGTTAAAATAAGGTTTCTAGGGGAAAAGGGTGGATAAGAGCCCTCAGAATATGTACAAATAGGTGAAATAGAAGCAATGCATCTGGCTGTTAATGCTTTAGAACACGTAAATCCTTTTTCCAGAACTAGCCCTTCTAACTTAGGCTTCTAAAATAAATTGTATTTATCATTGCTATGCCTGAGTTTGCACTTGTAATCTGTAGCACAGCAGGGAAATAGGTCTTCACCTTCACAGGTGCAATCAACCCCTCTGCTACAAGACTGTCTTTCACCATACACTGATATAACCTTCATCCTTTTCCTATTCCCATCACAGCCCAATTCAGTTCTATTGCAATAGGCACATTTAAAGGACCAAGTTGCTGGAACATATTGCAGCTCAGTATATTTAGACTGGTGTCTTTTGAGTCTGGTACCCTGTTATTTTTGAATGTCATAAAAATACTTTGCTGTACCACTTAGTCTGTAATTTTAGTACTAAATATGACAGTAATGATTCTAGGAATGAGAAATTTACTATAAACAAATCTAAAGAATAATAAGACCTAACACCCTCTAGCATCCATTTTTCTTTCAGTTATGCATATATTACTGACACTATAGTCAGAAGCCATGGAGTGTGTACCATCTACAGAGCTGGAATCAGCAGAAGGAACACTTCTGTCAAGTTGGAGTCCTAGGAGCAGGATCCAGCTCCTCAAGGCAGATGCAGCCATCTACTTCTCCAGCTACAGGAAAAGCCCAGGGTATTCCTGAGCCTGAGTGTGGAGGAATGGCCTCAGCAGTGGGGAGCTCAAGCCCTGCTGAGGCAGGTGAGCAGATCGTGTGGCACCAGTGAGTTTGCACCAGCAATTAACAGGTTCTGCAGGAACCAGAGCCCCACACTACACAGGAGGAGGTATGGCCAGAGACTGAGAATGGGGACTACCAGCACAATTGGAGATGAAAATATGTGACTTCTGGAAGCAAGGATGATCCCTCTCCAACTGCAGATGTTTACTGCAAACTATTGAAGCCAATAGGAAAACTTCAATAAAGCAGAGAAGTTGGATGGAAGAGGAAGGGAACATGCCTATAACTTACTAACTGGAAGAGATGAGTGATAGAGATTAAAATCATAGGGGAAGACAATTAGGGAAGAAGTCCGGGTGGAAGCATTGTATGAAGTAACACAGCCAAACAGCAAAACCAGGACATACTGAAGACTGACATCAAAACAGCCCGAGGAGCATGGGCTAACTAAAGTCTCAACACCTGGAAGTCTGCAGCAAGCAATGGAGGACTCAAAGCTGCTCTCTGTCCTCTGTTGTCCCCCTGCACCGACCTGTGAGGATGAACAACAGATGGTGTGGGCCCAGAGCCACCACCAAAGCTTATGGCAGTTCCCCTCGGCACTGTGCCAAGCTTCTTTCTGCTGGAAACCTCCTACTGCTGTCCTGACAACAAGGCCAAAAGGCATTCACAAAAAGGTGGGATTTCTGCCACCTTTGAAGATCATGCTTCTCCTGAGAATTGAGGCACACTGAAGGCTGCTGCCAGCTGTGTGCCTTTCAACCACTACTTCCATGTTCTCTCCCCTTCTTCCCTTCCCTCTGCAGAACATCCTCAGCTGTGAGGCTCCATCGTGGCTTCCTGGTGCATACCCTGCTGAATGCCTGCAGCAGCATGGAGACAACATGCTGAAGCAAGGAAAGGGGGAGTGCAGCTCCTCTGACCCTACTCTCCATCAGACAGAAACAGAAAAGAAAGCTGGCCTATCCTTGAGTGTCTGATGGACTACATGGCATTCCTCCACTGCTTGCTTGCAGCCGTTGCTGAACAGAGCCCAGGTTATCCAAGACTCAGTTCCGACGGGAACTAGCTCCTGCCAGAGCTAGCTAGTGTGAAGGGCAGATGGAGTTGGGCTCCGAACAGTCAACCTTCTGTCCCTCATCCCCCACAGCAAGAGTGGGCAATGGGCAGTCCCAGCAATGTTCTGTGACGCAGAGACTCTATGTCCTGTGACCTGCTGTCCTTTGCAGCAGCCAGGAGGGAAGGAGCAGCCTCAGGCATTGGGGTGGTGAAAAACAGCAGGGTAAAAAGTTCATGCTAAGCAGTGAGAAGGCTCCTAAACGGAAATTGTTCCCTCATGTTGAATTTGTGCTATGCTCCCTTTCAAAGGCATCTTCAAAGTCTCCATAACTGACATATCTGCTATTTCAGCCTAAAAGTATGGTGTAATGTTTCATCTTCAAGGATGCAACATTCACTTTTTCCCTTTATCTATCAGATGTCAGATATGAAGGCTGTGGAAAAGACAGACTGTCCTGAAGTCCTAGACCTTGGCCTTTTTGCACTATGGTAATTTTCCAACATCCAGTGAATTCAATGAAAGCCTGCAAATTGTGACAGGCCCCACGTTTCATGCTCACTCCTTCAGAGGCCAGCATCCATCCCTGTGTTATGCCACAGATGGAAATGTAGTCTGGGGAAGTGGACATGTTTTCACAGTCTATCTCAACATGAATACAGATAGAGCCCCTTATTGACTAAACACTGATTAACGTAAAAGCAATTCTATAAAGCCATTTGCATGTTCCAGCAGCCAAAGCACACTTTCAGTGAAAAGATGAGCGCACATCTGTGGGAGCTGACAGCTGGCCTGCCTCAGGTCACAGGCAAACAACTTGATACAAATAACTCGTACCGTGAGAATCTTACTATGGACAGAAGCAAGAAGCAAAACAACAACCCAAACAACAGAAGGAGGAATGTGCACCTGTGAGAGGCAGGCTGTTTTCTGCAAAGATGTGTGCTAGGAATAACTGACCAATAGTGTTGCAAAATAACAAGTTAGGAGCCAATGGCCATGTGGCGCTAAAGTTAAGAAATAGTATAAAAGAGACTTTGTAGTAATAAACGGTCCTTCCTTCCTTCCTTCCTTCCTTCCTTCCTTCCTTCCTTCCTTCCTTCCTTCCTTCC
>VZRN01005751.1:1965931-1991344 GCA_013397935.1 Dasyornis broadbenti | reverse complement strand
AAAGAGACTTTGTAGTAATAAACTGGGCCCTTCTCTTTTACCTTGGCCTGGAGCTGTGTCTGTGTGTGTCATGTCTGTCTCAACAGCGACACACGTCTTCTTCTTACCTTGTTAATTCACCGATCACTGGCTACAAAGAAATCCACACGCAAACATTCCTCACTCCAAGATTAAATCTTTTATGAATCAACATCATTTACAGGAAAGGATGGATCAGGATTATAGATTCTGGTTTCACAAAGCCAGTTTCTGCATACTCTGACTAATTGCCCTTTTCAGGAAAATTTTATTCAGAAGAAGATATAAATACGTATGTAAATCTGAGTGTACATTGAAGTCCCATCACAAACAGGAAAGCCAGAGATAATTTAAGGGAGTCAGATTTAGGCCTGCATTTTCATGTTTTCCTAAACTGAAACCAATGGGAGACAAATTTAACAGGACCATTATTCTAGATTTCGGAACCATGCATTGTCTGCTGCTCACTTTTTGTTCTTTTCACATTTACTCTGCATATCTTCCCTTGCACATGCACCATGAGGACTTTTAAGCACCAATTAATAGATAAGTAGAGGAGATGACAGATGGCTTAATTTAGAAATAGGAAATATTTAACATCCACATACAGCAGCATTCTAGTCCTCCACCTACCAAGAAAATAACCCACCCATTTTCAAATATATTCTTTTTATCAAACTACTGAAACAGTCTTCTATACACTAATTCACCTTAGATGTTTCCTCAGGATTTAATGGAGAGCTGGTTACTGAGACAGACAATGAACTAGGAACAGTGTTCAGTGAATGCCACATGCTATAGGATATTTCTTATTTCTGTTTTCATATTGCTTTCTTTTTATTTCCGTTACCAAATGGTAAAATTGTGCACAGAGGCCTGACTGAGGGACTTGATTTTAAAATTACGTATTTATATGCAAAGGAATTGGCAGATTTCAGGTCACTTTAGCTTGGATAGGCCTAGAAATGAGGATTTCCTTTTTAGTGCTAAACTAACTGAAGAAGAAAGCTTCCTTCTAACTAGATTCCAGATACCAATTTTATTAATAGTTTGATATCCTTAGTGCCCACAGCACTGTAATAAATGTAAATTTAGAAATGGCTAACACACTTCAGGAGGCTGACTGGTTGTCGACAAAGTACTTGCACAGATTTGCATGATTCTATGTTGCTGTGAGAGCACTTAAAGAGAAAGGAGAGCTGTGAAGTCCATTGAAACTTCAAACTGACTTAAACTGAAGCAAATATTGATACTAAATTACATTAGTGAGATTACACATGGAAGAAGGCACAAAGGCAAAGAAAATGGATTCAATATATTCTACCTGAAAATCACAAGGGTGATTAAATTCTCAAGGAAAAAGCTGTCATTTTTATCACATGGAGAACTAGGAGGAGCACAAAAGATTACCCCACTAGAGAGCTCAACTAGTGCTTTTTAGCCAAATTATCTCCTCCTGTCCTCTCGATTGGCATGCTTTGATTCAAGACTTGCACCTCCACAGGTGCCAGTTAACCTACACTCCTGAGGTGGGAAGGGAGGAATATCCACAAGGGAAGGGGTCTGCTGGGGCACATATCCTGGCTCCGGCAATGGGGAGTCTGTCAATGCTCACACAGCCAAAGAGAGCAACAAACCTGCCCCAAACACTTGCTGTTTATATATTCAGTGGTATCTTCCCATTGAAATTGTGCAGTTCTTGTAAATCTTCCTTCTCAGAACAAACATGGCTGTGTTGAAATTGACAGATTATGCTAAGTCCGTGACATTGTTTCCCAAGCAATCCAAAACATGTTTCCTGTTTTCAGGATAAGGGAATGGAAAAAATTAAGGAGAGTTTTAAACTTCTCATTTTAGCATGGGAAACTGAGACTAGAATGCTGTTCAACACTATGACATTTAGGAAAAGAGAGGAATGCTGCTGAGTGGACTGGTCAAAGACACTGCTAAAACAAAATATTCTGAATCCTTTACTTTTCTGAAATGGAGCATTGATTTAGAATTTATTCATTATTGTGAGCAATTGACTGTAATTGACTTCTCTTGTGGTGAATACTGACTTTTTGACCAAAGGATTTGGGTGGAGAATGGAAAGTGAATTTTACCTGAAAATAAAAATTGCACAGCATTAATAATAAATCACAAATTCACCAGAAACATGAGTTTTGGTTCACTGAAACTTCATGCAAAACTGTTATTTAGTATGGGGCTGAAAAATATAGGGAAATGCAAGATTTCATCCTTTTTTATTAAAAAATGGTATTTTTCTCCACCATTTGCTTAGAGATCATGATAGAAAGCCACTGTCCCTCCAAAAAACACAGAAACCCCAAGAAAATAAAAGTTTTCATCATTCTGCCACAATGAGCTAGCACTGTTGGGATTCCTTCTTTATTCTCAGGTCAACTTCAAACATTTTTAAAGTCATATTTTGTAAGGACTGTGACTTACGTACCCTGATTTTTTTGTGTGCCAACATTTAGGATAAAATCACATATATCTGCATGTAAAACAGATTCTAGTACACCAACAAAAGGAATGAATTCGGAAAAGATTTTCCTGTATTTCAGGGGATGTGGGAAGGGTTCTATCACTGCCCAGCTGAAATGTTCTACAGACTGGACCTCAGATGTCCTCCCTCTGTAACAGGAACTACTGAGAGCCTGGAAGATCTACTTTTGGATCTTGTTTCTGGTGTTCTTTTCAGCTGGCCTGGGGATGTAGCTCTCAATTCCTAACAGTTTCATCACTGCGGATAGTCTGCCTCAGAAGAAAGATTGAAAAGAATGGTTCATCGAGGAGACACAGGCACAGATCACTTTCCATTACCTTTGTCCAGCTTGCAGCAGCAGAAAATCTTTTTACATTTCCTTTGTGTCTACTTTTTTTGTGTCTACTACTGTCTAAAGTGTCTACTTTTACTAAAACCCCCATCCCTCAGAAGCATGGCTGTTGCGTCAGTACATGCCATGGAATTTTCTGAAATTCTGTTTTTCAACACCTCTGCTGGAAAGACAACATAAATGAAGAATCAGACTAGAGTAGCATTTCACCAGGAAAGCTGCAGTCAGGCAGGGGAGCTAACAGACCAGGTATGGCACAACAGGAGCACAAGCATAACCAGCCTTGCTAATTTTCACTGCTGTTCCTGGTAGTGACACTGGTGAATGACTCATTTCAGCCATTCCTGATGCCTTCTACAGAGCATTGACTGGGAATGAGAATTGTTCTTTTCTGGCAGGCACCCGTCGGGAAGCAGAAGTGAAAATCCC
This sequence comes from Dasyornis broadbenti, assembly GCA_013397935.1. Classification (NCBI taxonomy): domain Eukaryota; kingdom Metazoa; phylum Chordata; class Aves; order Passeriformes; family Dasyornithidae; genus Dasyornis; species Dasyornis broadbenti. The sequence goes on along the minus strand of VZRN01005751.1, from coordinate 1,988,054 downwards.
AGAGTCTTTCCATGCAAAGAATTAATACTTAGATATGGGTTTATTTCTGATTTGGAGTGATTCAGTCTTTGGACTACAAATGTAGGCAGCTGACTAATATCAGTCATGTATGTAGAACTCAGAAACACATATTTGATTGAAAATGGAAAGCCTGACTAAAGCACTGTCCTAAAACCAGCAAGGAACTGCCTTAACCAATTTTGAAAAATTCCCCACGCTAGTGAGTCAGAGGCACTCAATATTTTTCCTCTTTAATTTGTTGTGAAGACTGAAAGAGGCCTTCTTCGTACTGCCATGACAGTGCATTCAAATTGTCAACAATGCCACATTCGTGCAAATTTGCATGCCATTTGCAATTGATCTGTACAGGAATTTAAATACTGTAATCCATGCTTCTCCATTACCAGGAAAACAGGAATGTATTTCTCAGATAAAACCAAAATAAACAAAGCAAAAACTTCTGGAATATATTTGCTTTGAAATGCATATCTCTGAGACTGGTAATAAATTCACATGTTCAAGGGTATTTCCAGCTGAGTATTTTTTAATTGCACAAGTAATGTTCTTCACAATTTCCATAAAGAGAGGTTATTTTTCACGAAGGATAATAAAAAAATTTGGATTGGCCAATCCCAACGTGCCATAGTCCACACACCCTCACAAATTTATAGAATGAGGGTGATTGAAACCTTGGGCATGCTTGGCACTCCCAATTAAGTCTATCAAGAGAATACATTTCCATTAATATTTTGATTCCAATGAAGTAAAATTTTCTTAACAGAGAAATGCTTCATGAAAAATGTTTAAGACAAGCCTACAAAGGCATTTCATCCCACTGTTTCTCAGATCCCATGAATAATACTTTTAAACCAAACCAGAACAGTGTCATTATATGTTTTAAAATATTCAAAAGAACTTACTAGGGAAAAAAAAAATATCCCTAAATGTTGAGGAATAAATGAGAAGTTTTATTTTTTAACAGAAGATTAGCATTGAAAAGCAGCAGAAGGGACACTGAAGAATGAAAACACTGTTCCACTGCAGAAAAAAAATTGTTCAAGCTACCATCATAGTTTCAGTTCTGTTAGTTGTGTTTTTAACTCAAAATAAATTAATTTAGGGTAGCCTGCAAGAGTAAATAATTGAAAATTCATTTTATATCCAAATGACTGTTAGAGGAGACACAGCTATGTTGAAACAAGCCTTACCAATATTGTAATTTGATTTTTACAACACTTGAAAAGATACAGAACCATAATTTATTTTCTCTTTTTCTTGGAGATGAATTTCTACTCTTCTTCAAAAAGTGAAAAAACTATTTTACTTAGAACAGTGAAGCACAGCATTTTACGCCATCTGTGATGTTTAGCAAAGGATGGAAAGATTGTGTTTCTGGAAGTGCAAAGTGCCATAAAACATAGAAAAAATATCAACAGTGATTGATAGATTTTAAAAGGAATGTTTTCTTTAATGACTGTCAAAATAATTCTTGGCACAAAAGTATAGATAGGAAACAAGATTAAACATAAATGCCAGAAGAAGGACAAACTGTAAGAAAACACTTTTTTCCCAGGAATATTACTAAATTAATGTATTTCAGTGAGAGATTTTAGTACTGCTAGGAGCTGATTTTCTTAAACTATATAGAAGCTTTCAAATGTCATGTCATGGCTCACTTAACTGATTTATAAATCTGAAGTCCTATATTAGGAGAATAATCTGCTTTATTCAGATCAGCTAGGTATTATTGGAACCTAGAAGGATTGTGAAAGAACTCAAAATAGATTTTTTTCAAGAAAGAGAGATGCATTATAGTCAGCAGTGTATTTTTAACACACATTGGAGCAATTAAACAATATCTCTGTTTTGAATTCACATTTTATTTGTGTATTGTTCTTTCTTTTACTATGAAACTACGAGAATTAAAATACTACAAAAGTTACCACAACCATATTTTGTTTTTATGTTGTAGACTGATACCTTAACACCTACTCTGTCATTAACATTTAAGTGTACTATGACAATAACCAGGATACCTTGTCACAGACCAGTAACCCTTTGTGCTCAGCAAAGTAAAAAGCATGAAAAGTACAATTAGTCTGGGCAAGTAAATTTCACTATATGACAAGAGTAAGGAGCCAATACAGAGAGACCATGGAGTGAAAGGAAGATCTCTAGCCAACAGTGTCAACAGCCTGACCACTGCTGAGGGCAATAAAAATCTCAGCAAAAGTAGGTTTGGATGGGAACAGACAGGGGTTATTCAACAGGGACTACTCCCAACGATGTGAGATGGTCCAAGAAAGAGAGTGTTGGTGGAATAATGCACCAACAAGTGGCTGGTGCATTAGTGAGATACACCAGGGTTATTTAGAAGTAGGATGAGAGGCTGACTAGCTGATAATGCATGAGATTTGTGACTGTCATGCGACTCCTAGCACAGTGCAGGCTAGGAGACCCTCATGAGTGAAGGAAAAGAGACAGTGAGCGAGCTTCTGGAGGGATGCAGGGGGAGGGCTGATGACCTTGAAGATGAAGGAAGACCCAAACACAAAAAAAGGAAATGAGATTATATTGGAGAAATTAAACAATTCAGCCTAACTTCAATACACAAAATGATACTGAAGTGTGATAGAGGACAAACAATTTATGACTACCCAGTAAATAATACACTGATAAGACACAATCTTTGTATGTCAAGAAGAAATTGTATTGAGCCAGACTAATTTCATGTCAGGTTATCTAACCATTGAGACTACTGGTGGTGTGACTTGAACATGATTTTTCTAACACAGTCCCCACAACATTCTCATACAAAAAGCTGGGAAACATGGTCTAAATGACAGCATCATAAGATGGATGCAGACCCAGCTGAAATATCAGATTCAAGGATTTGGTACAAAACGTTTCCTGCCAACAAAGTGAGGCATATCAATGTTTTGGGGCTCTCTCCAGAGCCTGATATTATCTCTCTTTTTTAATTTCAAACTTTCTTCTCACCAGAATGCAAGGTTATGTATGGATTATAATGTGCACCTTTGAACACTTTTGAAATCAGCTTTTTAATAAAGGTGGGGACAAATTAATGTTCAGAGGAGAGTAACATAAAACCTGCACGAGAAAGCTGTCTCATGAGATGTGGCAAAAGATGTCTAAATATAGGAGAGTTTCAGTAGCATTTTGAAACACATAAAAGAGGTTAAATTTCTGTTGCCCATGAATGATAAGAGACAATCTGCATAGCATTCCAGAGGGAAGGGAAAATCTGCTTGCTCATCAGAGAAAGCAGTCCTGCTGCACATTTAGAAAGCACTCAAATAGGTACCCTGGTGTCTTTAGAAAATCGTTTACTGTTCTGCAGCAACAGGAAGAAGACAGAAGAGATGACTTAGTATCTGAGAAGTCAGTTGGTGAGAGAATGTGTAAGAGGTATTTCTGGGTGGATAGGGAAGTTCATCACTCACAGATATAATGAATGAAGAATCTTCAACACCTAGGCAGAAACCTGGAAGGAGACATTAGACCACAAGAAATGGCTTCTGGAGTCACAGTGATGGTCTGTCTAGCTCAGGTCCACCTTGTTTCTTTCTCCCTTCCATCCAGTGTCCATAGTTACTGGAGTAAGGCAGTTTAGAGCAGCTCTCCTCTTCCCTGTCTGTCTGATTCCCCATAGTGTCTATGAGCCTGCTGTCCATTAATTTGCCCAATCCCTTTTTGAAAACCTGCCAATACTCTGCTCTTCACAGACTACTGTGGCAACAGTGAACTTCCACTGGTTCACCAGTTGCTTTTATCTGTTTTAAACTACAGCTCCTTATTTCCAGTCTTGTGGGCCTTAGTGAATAAGGGTTTGGTATTCATCTTACTAACCACCTGCATGATTTTATAAACCTTTAGCACATCCCCACAGCTTTCTCCTCTCCAGATTGAAGGCTTGTAACCACTTATGGTTCTTCAAAAAAAGTGGCTTCTTCAGCCATTTAGGTCTTGCTCTATCTTCTGTGGGCAAATGGATTTTAACGACAGGCAGGAAGGGAGCAGAGCTCACCCTTTCAGGTTTCACCTTTACCATGTAGTTTTATACTTCAGGTATAAAATCTGCTAAGAAAAAAATCATGCCAAAGCTCCACTTATAATGCCAATCAATGCAAATCTGCCTGCTGGTTTATCTAATATCTACTGGTTTTATTTAAAATCTGCTGTTTTTTTTTAATCTGTCTTCTGTTTAATTGTGCTATTGCCTTGTGACTACATGTTAGAGGAACACCTCTTATAATCCATTTCAATGGTCACCTTTGTGGCTGAGAGCTGAAAGTCATTTGCTACTGGCCTTCTGTTTGCAATACCAATCGAGTCATCTTCCTAAAGAACAAATGGCAATCTGTGTCCCTTCACTAAGACACGGTAGGAGAGGCCTTTGCAATATTATAATCAGATGCAGAATTACACCTGGACAATGGGAGTGAAGCTAATGGGCACCCCAACAGCTCTCCCCTATCAGAATTTCTGATTCAGACAGGGAAATGGCTGACTCTTTTCCTGCATTCCCTGGACATTTAATGTGGTTCTGTTCATTACTTCCATTTTCATTGCAGTTTTACATTCAGCTTCATACAGTACATGTTTTCAGTTCTTTGGTAAACAGTTCAGGTATTACATGAAAGGTGCCTTTATGTGGTGACTTCTGAGAACACAAGGGGATGAGACACCACTTAAAATTTAGGAGACTTTATGCTTAACGAAAAACAGGTTGCAAAACTGATATGAGACAAAAGCACTAGAATAACAAGCAAATGCATTAGAAAATATCTTACAAAATTACTGAAGTATTCACTCTGTGAAAAGAGATATCCTTGCAATAACATATTGGAATAATGTTGACCACTCCATGGAGAAACAAAAGTAAAAGTTTAAGGTAACAGCTCTAAAAGTTTACTAAGAGAAAGGTAAATAGTGAAAGGAAATGTATGTATTACCATGGTTATGGAGGGTCCCATAAAAGCACAAGTCTATTGGGACAGCTCCATCTCATGTGCTGGAAGGAGGAGATGGCACTGCAGTGCAAATCCCTTTCAGGAGCAGGCGGTTAGGCTGCCACTGGTGCTGAACTTTGCCTTTCTGCCCCATATTGTGATGACAACTGAGCAGAGCATCTTTGAGATAGCTGAATACACAGCAATGACATCATCTTGTGTTTGTTGTCCTTTGATGAATGATGTGTAACTACAACAGATGGTGAGAGTTCCCCTTAGCAGCAGTAGCAGCTTATAAACATTAAGTTTACTGGACTACGAAGTTTCTACCTCTCAAAATCACTAAACAGAATGCAATTAACTAACTCTGTTATACTTAGGATAAACTACTATGTACACATATGGCAGGTTTACTCCAGATTTACAGGATTTCCTCTTTAAAGTGTCTGCATTTTTAAAAAATTGCCAATGACACAATATGTCATGATACTCAGTGATTTTGTGACAGTTCCTATGAGTTGAAAGCATTTGAATCCTGTTCTTGTGGTCAAATACCTACAACTGTGAAGGTGAATGATCAAGCAAATGACTCAAATGGACTGAAGAGGATTAAATCATGAAGTCTTACACAGTTCTAAAATAAAGAGGAAATAATTTTCTGTCTTCAGAGGTGGCAGACAGTTACCAAGTTCTTCAGTTGTGTGGATGTTTTAGAAGCCCAGAGGTGATGCACAGTATCTAAGCTAAAATCAACCAGGTAAATAATAGAATGTTTGCCACTGGATAGCATGTACAGGGAGAATTTTTTGTAATGTTAAAAGATTCTCGGTGACCAGGCATTAAGGAATATATAGCACCAAAAGGTCATAGAAAGAGTCAAATAAAGATTTTTTTAAAAGGAAGAAAAATATTGTGCTTCTAGGCTTAATGTACCTAAGTGTTATTTTTTTAAAAAGCTGAGGGGCAGGCAGGTAGAAAGAAGCCCAATGATACTGCACAGTAATCACAAAATTTTGAAGAGTATTTCAACTCTTGTGAATCAGTAATTTCAGCAACATTAAATTGCCAGTTGCATCCACAAAAACAAGCTGTAACAACTATTAGTAACTATTTAATCTAACAATATTTAAGAAAAACGAAAAAACAGAAAGACAATCTACTAGCCTGCTGTCCTAATGTTCTGTGAGCATTAGTTTTACTGGCAATGTGCTATGGAATTTTGTAACGATAAAATGTTTGCCTTTGGAAGCACAGAAAACACAAGCCAATTTTTGTTTTATCATGTGATTTAGCACTTCACATCTTTCATCAATCTTCACATAATTGTATTTCAGGCAGTTATGCATATTTTTTGAATTATATGTATCTTTAAGCTATACCTCCGCTGGAAAGACACATAGTTGTAAAACCAAATACCAAGTAATACACAAACACAGCACATTTACAAAGTTTGAGTCATGGAATCATTAAGGTTGGAAGAGACATCTAAGAAGATTGAGTCCAACCATTAACCCACCACCGCTGTGTTCACCTTTAAAGCATATCCCCAGGTGCCACATCCACATGCCATTTGAACACTTCCAGGGATGGCAATTCCGTTCTGGGCTGTCTATTCTGTTGTTTGTTAAGTGAACATTTGCCAGATTTCATGGTTTCCAGAGTCCTGTTTGGCTGAGGCTTTTATTCTGTGGCAGTTGGTTTGAATGCTCTCCTTATCTCATCGTCCTTTACCCAGTAAAGAGTTGTATAAAAGTCTTGTCATCTTCTGTTTCATCAATGACAACTGGCAATTTAGAAATATATCTGTCATTTGCTGAGACCTGTAAATGAATTTCCATGCTCAAGTTCATTAAGATACACTACCACAAAACACTGAAGCAGTAGGAAAAGTAAACCATGAGCAAGGTCCTTATCCGAAGTTCATCCAGGTGAGCTGGAAAACTTCCTCTGATTCTAACTCTGATGTTAACAAGCTCCCTTTCTCTGTCTCTACTGCTACTCATATTGGGGAAAAAGAACTAGACAGTAAGAGAAGTGTCAGAAAAGGATTTAGATAACCAAATAAGGATCCATTTGGAATTTAGATACAATTTTTTGACACGTAAAAAATTGCCTTTCCAAGAAGTACTTAAACTTCAGATTCATATGTGCTTTACAAGTTCCCACATACCTAAAACTGTTGGCCTGTGCCTGCCACTGACTCTTTAACTCTTGACATGCCTGAGCAACCTCGTGACTATCTCAGGGCTAAGCCTCAATAATTACTAATTCTTCTGTCAGAATCCAGAGTAACTATGTCTGTATTTGCAATAAAAATAATATCAGGGCATGGTGCAAGCATAAGTTTGTAACAATCCTTCATCTTATCTGTTTGAATGCACTTTGGTATGGTTTTGACCCACATTAATACTATCTTTGAGACTCTCTTAGTCCAGATGACATTGCAGCTCAGGCCCATAGCAATTTTCAATAGGCACTGTAGGAATAAATGTACAGTTTTATGGGGAAGAGAAGCAGGAAAAAAACCCGTTCAATTCCCTCCTTTTTTTTTTTCATAGGGAAATCTGAACACCTACTTTCTTAGGCTGTAGACTCTGTATTCTTCCTACAGGAATATGCCACTTTGCACAGTGTTTAGTAGCGAGGTCACCTACTCAGCTGTTCTAGAATCCCAAGTAGTTCCTACATTTCTACCTTCCACACAATCGTAACTTCTATGGAATGCGCAAAATAATAAAAGAGAAAATATGCACAGACTAAAAACTAGGACTTGTTTTTATTGCTCCCCAAGTTGTAGTCATGAAGGTTCACCTTTCATTCTTGTGTTCTGCTCTGCATGGAAATCCAGCCTCAACATCAGACCTGGAGTGCACCTTCACTGTTATCACCACCCTCAAATGGGTGATACGACACTGTATTACAGTACCATAATCACAAACCTTCACCAGGAGAGGCCAGTAAAAAGCCTGGAGCCTTTGCAATGCAGTAATGATACATAAATTTTGAAGGAATCCTAACTTTTTAAAGGGTGTTAGCCACAATCAATTCTTGAATGACAGAGAAAAAAAGAGTGAAATGGAATCTACCCCTAAAGAAAACATCCCAATTGTGTATGCCCACTGGGAAGCAATTTCCAACCACACGTTCTCACATTCAGTGTGCTGACTGAACCTAGCCCTGAGAACACTGCTCATCCTACAACATTATTCTTAATTGCAACTTTTCGTAATCAAGCGTTTCCACACTGTCTCTAGTAACCAAACTAGAACTTTATAGCCTGCATGAGAGGACAGTTAGATGGGCAAAACCTGCTTGGACAGTCATGCTTGGAGGCTGGCAGTTGATGGCTCATACTCTAGTAGAAACCTGCAATAAATGCACTGTGGCATGGCTCTGTACCAGGACATGTCCTGTCCAGCATCTTGCTCAGTGACCTGGAGGAGGTGATGGAGTGCACTCCCATCCAAATTGCTGATGATTCCAAATTGGGAAGAACAGACCAAAGGGCGGGTCTGTTGTGCACAGGGACCCAGATAGGCTGGAGGAACAGGCTGACACAGGAACATTATGAAATTTTATGACAATATATGCAAAGTTCGGCACCTGGGAATCTTGACAGACAGCAAGATGAGCCAGCATGAGCCAGCACCGTGACCCGGCAGCCAAGATGGACACCAGTGCCCTGGGCTGTACCAAGCACAGACAGAAGGTTCAGGGACGTGATTATCGCTCTCTACTTGGCACTTGTTAGATCACATCTGGAACACTACATACAGTATCGGCTTCTCCACAAAAAACAAAAGGGGTGTTATTAAAATGAGTGGAGTTCAGCAGAGAGCCGCCAAGATGGTAGGAGGACAAGAGACAATGAGTATAAATTGAAACGAAAAATTTCTTACAGGATAAGAAAAAACAATTTTCACTATAAGGGCAGTCACTCATTGGAGCAGGTTCTCTAGAGACATTGTACAATCTCCATCTTTGCAGATTTTTCAAGTCGTAACCAAAGAAAGCCACAAACAATCTGGTTTGATCTCCTAGTTGATACCACTTAACGTTTAAAAATGTTATACTGGAGACCTTCTTATGTCTCCAACCTCAACTCAGCTGTGATTCTGTGATTCTATGACTCCTGGATCCTTCAGAGCTGAAATTTTACAACAGAATTTCTCAGGATCTACTGAAATAATTCTGCATTCTTCTGGTTTCTTTTGGGTCATGCACTTTGCATTAGAATCACGTTATTGTTCCAAGACTCATCAGAACCATTCGTTTTCACAAAGAGGACTGGAAGTGCTAATTAAATTGATGCATTGTGAATTGTCAGTTTGGATCTCTCAGCTATCACAGTTATGCTGAAATAAATTATATGCATTATTAAAGGCTGAATATCATCACACCCATGTTATAACTAAGGAAGTCTCGGAAGAGAAGACTTAATTTTCTCATTTTCTTGAAGAAAATGAGTTGTATTCCCATACCACAAAACATGAATTTTAAACCACTAACACAGTTTACCAAACTTAAATACTTCAAGGGTGGTTTGAAAGAACTTGAGAGTGTTTTCTTAGCAATTCTGGTGTATTTTTTAAGACAACAAAACTTAGTATTATTAGCACACATATTTATGTAGAAAATTGGTGTCACCTTACAATCAGCATCTGGGGAGTTAAAAACCAAGGCTTTTTTCAATGCAAATCTGACAGACATCATGACGTCTAGGAAATAAAAAAAAAAAAAATTCAAGTTTTTTGTTACTGAATTAAACATGGATAAGTCCACTGCTGACCATGTGAACAGAATTGTGTGCAAAATTGTTGCTTTCTTTAGTGCGATGTTACTTCTGTTATTTATCTGTAAGACAAGAAGCAAGACCAACAATAAAATATCTTCTCCACAATTTTGCAAGGGGACAGCTCATTCAACCAGTATTACAGCCACACAAGAATCCAATAAAGATATCACAAACAACAGTGTCGTCAGGAGAGACTGCACTGGACTCGTCTGTGGTGAAAGAACAGTCCTCATGGCTAGTCCTCGTGGCTGCAGATTGCAGGGTACGTGTTGTGGATCCAGTTTGCAGACCACTGTGAGAGTTGTGTGCTGCAAGCAGATACAAGAGCTTACAGGTAAAATATTAAAAAAAAGATAAAAACATCACACTGTCCGAACACAGCAAACAAGCAGTTAATTAATGGGTCTGAATGAGGGAATAAGGCTGTTTTGCAAAAAATGTTTACAACAGCAAGGAGATATTCAACATAAGAACCCCTTAAACAGAGGGCAGTAAAGAGATGTCTTTGACTTATGTTTTTTTCTTTAAAAGAGAGAGACAGGGAAGAAAAGATGATGTCAGTTAAGGTAACCACAGATGAGACCAAATAATTGCAAATGATTGAATGCAGAAGCTGCAGGATGTACTTTACCATCAAGTGGGTACTTGATAGGAGCTATTTATGCATCAAGTGTGGCATGAGAGGACCCACAGGGAAACAAGTGCCTGAGCAGTAGAGACACAGCTGGAAATCATGATGGAATTCAGGCAAGACCTGAGGACAGGATGGATGAAGAGGATGGCGGAAAACTTGTGCATTGGGAGGAATACCAGATAGTTGATTGCATGGTGGCCATGGAGAGCCAGCCTAGACTGATGCAGAGTCTCTGTAGAACATGAGCTCACTTGGTCCCCTGTGCGGACAGGCAGACAGGGATAGGAGTGGAGTCACAGCAAAGACCTGTCGGGACACCTCTGCTGTGTTCAGGCCTCATCTGCTACCCCACGGGTTCTTGGAGCAGCGGGCAATTGCGGCCCACTCTCCATTCAGATTAAAAAAAAACAAACTAACCAACAAAAAACCAGCATGAGGGAGTGATTTCCCTCTAGGAGCCTTCTCCTCCCACTCCTACTGCTTAATGCCAGCTCTGCACCTTGCTGTTCCCCACCTGCTGCCGGTCTTGGATCGTGCGTAGGAACAGAGGCATCAGTTTTAGTCAAGGAACCAGATCAACCCTAAGCTGGAGTAAAATACCCAAATGTGCATCACGAATATGTGACAAACATAAGCACCAGCTGCTTTGATCTCCTGATTTACTCCTTGTTGTACCAAATTACTCGCTAAGATAGACACAGACAGCGGTACAAGAACTGACAGGTCTGTTGCTCCAGTGGATGCAGGAAATGGAAGTATAGGTTTGTTGTGTATCAGAAGCAGAGATAAAAAATAGGGGCTTTTCAGGGAAATTAATAATTACTATATGCTGCAAAAAATACCTGGTAGGCAAATCATCTGCAACTGCTGATCTTCATAAAGTATTTCAAAGATTACTTATCTGTTTGTTTAGACAGAAAGAAAACACAGATCTACAACTGTTTCCTCTGCAAACATAAACCAGAATGAAAGTCAACACAGCTATATAGATATACATCAGTTGTCTATTTTCAGCAATCCTGTCAGGGCCAGCTATAAATTATGGGAGATCTTTTATACAAATATGTTGGAAAGCGATCAAATTAATATTTGTGCCAGGAACAGGAAGAAATAAAGGGGGTGTGGATGGGGGAAAGTGAGGGCTGGCAGGGAACACTGAAATACCAGCTGTAATTATAAAAAGAAAAAACAATTTTCACATGCATTACAGAGTTTAGTCACAGAGCTTGTGCATCTTTATTTTATGAGCTTCCCTATTATCAAGCTGTGCAACACAGCCATGAAATTAACAGTCAAATAAGGAACTTAATCCTGACATAAATAACATTCCCACAGACAGTATTGGGAGATTTCTCAGAAAAGTGTGCTCAGAACTTGACCTCTAAAATGAATACAGTTTTGGTGGGTTCCTAATTATAACATCTCATTTAGCTACCACAGTAAGGCAACTGAAGCAGTAAGAAGTACAAAGAAGTCAGTTGCTGCCAGATGGTTTGGTCTTTGCAGCCATTACTCACAGAAATAATATTTGGACACATAAGGCTGCCCACACCATTCACTGGAGTGTAACACAACTTACCAGAAGAATTCAAGTTTCATGATAAATCTCTTTAAAAACAAGTTGTGGCAGAGAATCAATTTATTTTCCCCAAGCACTCAGGTTTAGTGGGTAAAATCACTACTTTTCACTAAAGTAATAATGCACAAATTACTTGTTTCAGTGACTTTAAGAGCCCGCAATTAGTTCGGGAAAACCTTAAGTGTCCTTTTAAACTAAACAGCTAGCTTGCAATCCAAACCCATTAACAACAAAAGTTCACCAAAAACATGGGTGTTTAAACTATTGCTAAATGTGTTTTTCTGCTTTGTAAGCAGTTTTCTAACATGTTATTTGGCTTTATGCTGGAACTGCTCAAACCTGATTGAAAGCCCACTGGCATCAGCAGGAATGTTTATTCTGACTTCAGTAGCTTTCAGACTACAGCCAATATTACTGCAGAAATAATGGGAGCATTCAACCCCAAAAAGCAATGAGACTTCACCAATTGCAGGATGAAGACCGTAGCTCTGGATAGGGATCAAATTCTGCTAAGAAAGCTACAACAGTTGTCAGAAAGAGACTTTAGCTGACTGGTATTTCCCAGGTATGGGAAAAGAAAAATATCAGAGGCTTCTCATAATACCCATGAAACCTATTTAATAATGGACATACAGAAATACACAGCACCTGTATTGAATGGAAAATTTCTGGGGCTCTGTTTTTTGAGGTTTCTGGTTTTTACTGATACCAAAGAAACTAAAGCCCACTAGTCAAAACAAATTATTTAATTAAGAAAGGATACACTCATAGGAAGGCTTTATTTACTTATTTGTCCTAGAAAATTAATTATGTGTAGTCAATGGGACTGTAACCATAGTGCTGTCATGAGCAGTAAAAGAAAACAGAGAAACCCATGAGTGTAGCAGTTTTAGTAATTGCAAATTTGAAGCACATTTCTTTCTCATTATATTTGAAAATATGAACTACTGTGCAGTAAATTTGGAGTTTAGGTATGATGTCACAATCTTGCTTCTCTTTTGCAGAGCACTATCCAATTCAGCATCAGTATAAAAGGAAGAACAAATACTATTCTCTTCAGTGAGATATGAACATCAAAATGTGATTAAAGCATTACCTCCTGAATTAATTCTAAAGGAATACAATACATTACACACAAGAGTCATTCCCAGAGCAGTAGAATGGCTGCATACTTGAAATGGGAATAGACAGGAAAAGCAAAAATTACCATTCCAAACCTTCTTCAGCCCCACTGCCCATTAGGTATTTTATTTTCTTGTTTACTGTTAGGCTGCAGAGATTCAGCAGTAGTATAAGTGGAATTCAGCAGCATTGCATTTTGTCCTGATGCCTATATAATTGCTAGAGGAAAATATTTTATTTACACAGCTGTGATGTGTTTTGTAAACAGGTTGATTCTGACTTTCTGAAAGCTCATGGAGAATAATTGCAAAGGAAAATAAGAAGAGCTGACACAAGCTCCCACATGTTTGACTTCTTGCCATGTTTACAGACAGGACCACAAACCAGTGCTTCTGTCTAGTTTTTCTGGAAAGTGGCCAAAGCTATTTAAGGACAAGAAGCCCAACAGGTTCCTCTTCTCTGAGCACAGCTGCACCAACCACTGCTTTATAATCCCAAAGTACTGTGACCTGTCCCAAAGCGGTAAAACTGGTTCCCACTCTGGGATTAACAGAGCTCCTGTGTTAAACATCATTTAATACATTTTTTAAAAAATAAGCAAAGTTCATTTATGAAGCAAAGGCAGCTTCTCCATGACTTTTATAATGGCATTTGTGTGACAGATACTGCTGTCATGACTTCTGCTGTCAACACAACTCCCATGTTTGTAAAGCAGGATTTTAATCTCAAATAGCATTTTCTTTCCTCAGATAACCACATTCTTTAACAGAAATGTTTTCTCTTCATCATGCATTATCAATAATACATTAGATTTACCTAACAACAACTTATGCAGAAACAATGCTCTGATCTAACAAAATCCCCAGTTATATTTGTTTAGCATATTGCATCAGTGGAAAGTTTTAACTCGATCTGTTAGCTGAAGGTCTTTTGGACTGCTGAGTCACACACGATTAATTCTAACAATATTTTAATTTCCTTCATGATTAGGTAACTAATGATTTCAAATGAGATTGGGTGTTCTAAACTGAATCAGAATCAGCTTTTCTTTTTTTTTTTTACGATGAATTAATTATAATTGATTTATGAAGTGGCGCTCTCTAGGGCCTGACTTCGTAGTGCTTATTGATGAGGCTAAATTCCCATTGAAACCAATGAGCAATTTTCTTCAATAAGCATTGAAGGATCTGGCCTTAAGACTTAGAAGCTATAACTAGCTCTAGCTTTTGAACCGCTCTTGGGACTGCAATTACAAACACTCCAGAGCTATAATCCCCAAAATAAATTTTGCTAAGAACTACACCAGAATTTCTGAGTAAAGTGTACATGTAGTTATCCCAAGGTTTTTGAGTCTTTCCATGACTACAATTTTTTCTAGCATAATAAACACAGAAACCTGATTTAGAGGTATGTGGGCAATATACTCCTCAAGTGCTCTCCACCAAAACAACTCTGGATATGCTATGCAGATGCAATTCAGTTTTTCTGATAATAATCATTCCTCTTTATCTTTTTCTTGTGCTTTCTCAATAACCTCTCAAAAAAAAATGAAGAAGCTGACTGTATTTAGAAGTATAGGAAGGGATGAAAAGTCACACTAATGCAATGTTCTGGTCTTTTCTTAATGGATTGCTTCTCAATATTAAATAAAACTTTTTTTTTTTTCTGACTTCCAATTAGTGCAATTTCCAAATACACAAATGCTATATTTCCCCAACAAATAATTTTTAAAAAATTCAGTTTTGTGTTGCAATGAGATATTTTGGGTTTTTTTTCTTTCTCCTATTATTTAAAATCAAGATGCTGGCCTTTCAAGATCATCTTCTTTATAGATTTATTTGTCAAAAAGCAACTCTCTCAAAAATGAACACATTTCAGAAGCGTTTTGCTGAGATAATTCCATATTGCTTTTTAAAGCAATTTGGCAAGTATTTCTGATGAAAAAGCTGCTAAAAGTGCCTGTACTTCTAACATTCCAACTTTAGAACAACTTTAAAAGACAGTTTATCAGATATTAGTAAATGTTCATTTTTGAAGCAGCTGTTGTATTAAATCTGCACATGAGTTATAGCACCTGTCATCTCCTGATGTCATGGAGTTGCTATGTAAGAATTTGAATGGACTTTTCTCTACTGGCTTCAGTGGGAGATGAATCAGCCATGAAGCCTCAGTCCTGTCAGGGCTGAGGTTCTGTAGACTAAGAATGACCCCTCATGTCTGAACACAACTTCTATTTGAGTTTCAAAGCCTTAAGAGGTTTTGGCTTTTATAGGGCTTTGCCAGGAGAGAAACAGTGTTTTCACTAATATTTCATAAAGGTATGTCAAGGAACTTTAGGAAAAGTTGGAATATCTACTAGTTCTCTGCAAAAAGCAACTATTTTGATAGTGGCCTTGAAAACCAAATTAGGAAAAAGACGTATCTCCCTGTTGAGCTGAATGGGGAAAGCACCTGAAACTGGAAGTGAATAATTTCCTGAACTGTCAATGTCAATATTTACACAAACTAAGAATCTTCTAGAAACTTCTATAAGGAATTAACATTTTTCCTGTTGTTCATTATGCAACCAAGTATTTCCCCATTGTTTTCAGAAAAACACTGTTGTTCATTTCTACAGAAACAATCATATATCACATAGTAGTAGATGGCTGTGCAAGCACTGCTAGTGTAGTCATTTTCTGACAATGTTATAGTCTCAAACCCAGTAGCACATTTAAATATATATCCTTATATTCTCTGATAAAAACAATCTTACATCAAGTCAAAAATATAATCCAGAAAATGCTCTGAAATATACCAGAAAACTGCAAAGATGAGTCCACAAATATCACAGTTTTGTGACGTTACTGTCCTTTTTGGAGAGGCACAACTTCTGAAGAGGTACAAGAACCTTTTCTGGTGTCCTCTGGATGGGGCTGGTTGATTGCCTCCTTGAACCGAGAAATGCATACACAAAACAATCATTTGTCTCTACTTGTGGAAGAAAGGGATTAAGTTGTATGCTCTTTTCCCTAACTGATCAGAGACTATTCCCAAGCTAAACAGACAAATGACCTGGCTACAGTAACCACTTCAAGCCAGATTTTACTAATTTTTTTCCCTGTTAAATTGGTAGCATCATCTTCATTCTGAAGCCAGCACCTCCTGCACAAAAGGATGCTGCTTGGTGAGTACTCTGGGATCTAGGGAAACCACAACTAAGCTCTCACAGGGGTACCAGTATCCAACCACAGCTCCCTTGCCTCCAATCATGTCGCCAGGGAGTACAGGCAGAGTGAACAGCAGCACTGAGGACATGAGAATTTGCCTTTGCTCAGTGTGCTGGGATCTCCCAACACTTATTCAGAATGAATTAAGAACTCTGGTGGTGAACTGCCTATCTCACTGTAGCTGAAGATTTGCTCAGGAGAACTTTATTTACCACCCAGTTCCTGACAGAGACAGGACCATGCTGGCCGGTTTCTCTGCACAAATATACAGTTGTGCAGCCTACTCTAACCAGTAAATGCCACTTGCCCAGAGCTGTTTGTCCTAAAATCATAATGGTACTGTTCTGGCCATGACACAGGACTGAGTGGACGCCTCAGGAACCAGATGAAAAATCCACTACAAGGGACTATAATCACTCATACTCTTTGTAAACTAGACCACAAATTCAGCAGATGGTGACACATATTCTCATTTAAAATATCCCTTTCCCTAGTATCTATGGCAAACTGATAAATACCAGGTAAGTCCTTACTGATGGGAATGGCTGTTTTGTTGGCCAGCACACCTGGCATTGAACCAGGGATGGTGAAGGCCAAGAAAGTGAACACAAGTTTAAAAGTGATTTCTGGGTAGTAAACTCTAAAAATTGCAGCCTGGCACGGGGTGAACTCTGCAAACACTTTTCCCAGAAAAACATTTCAGGAACTCTAAAGAGGGTCCTACTTAGATGCCATATAGATTGAGGAAGATTGTTCCACACCTACAGTTTCTCCCTAAAAAACCTTCATTTTGCTTTCTGTCACATGATAAAAGTATGCCTCCATTATCTATATGTCTCCTTTGCTTGGGTTTTGTGTGATTTAGATATAATCCTGAGTACTGACCTTCAACATCTACAGTGTAAGTTGTGTTTTAATATTCCAGACATTCAAAGAAAAGTATCAGGCTCTCTTATACAAATGTTAATTTGGTTTTCTGGAAAGCATCAGAATGAGTTCTGATCAGCACTTCTGAATCAGTTTCAGAGTTGAGTTTCATAACTGTATGTAAAGAGGAAAGAACTGATCAAATGTAGAAACTACCAGCTGATTTAGAAGGTCAGTATTACAATGAATAAATTGTCAATGAACAAATTTACTTTTGCAGCTTTACATTGGCCTGTAAAATCAGGTTTCAGTACAAGCATGAATAAAGCACATTCTCCCAGAAGGCTCTGGTCTGTTTGTTGAGTGAAGCTGGCTGAACAACAGCATTTCTGATTTGTGAAAAAGTTTTGGTGGGAAGCAGGGAGGGTTATTTGGTTTTACTCTGAATCAAACAAAAAATATATTTTTTTTTTAAATTTCTCACGAACTGGAAACTGAAAGAATATTTCATTCTGACAATCCCAGCTCATGAAACTTCCTCCAGGAAATAACCTCACTGCTCACAGCAGCTGCTCAGTGAAATCAACATTCCTTGTACTTTCACGCTTGCTAATCACCCACCTTGCTTTCCCCAGCAGCTGCCAGGGTGTCCCAGCCCTGGGCCTGCACAGCCGCCCCGGCTCCAGCTCACAGCCCTGCCTCCCCGATCCTGCCCTGCAGCTACACCCAGCCAACCATTCCTCCACAACTCGCCACAAATCCCTTATTTCTACAGCTTTCAGGCTCCTGCCTATGGACACGGAATCTGCCAAGCTTCTCATTCCTACAGCAGAAAGATGGAAGCCCTGGAATATGTAGCTTTTTTAGGGCCTCAACTATTGAGAGGCCTGGTCCACCAGTGCATCTGGCTGAAAGTTTCTTTAACATAAATATTTGCAGAAAAACATTTTTATTTAGGGCAAAAATATTAGTTCCCAAGTCTCTGGTGTGCACAAGTCACTCCTCCTGAGAATACAAGCCAAGAGAAATCATAAGTGGCAGGCAGACCTCTCTGTCTCACCATGTCCTCATTTTCCCTGAAGGAAGGTATCTATATGGACATGGAGAAGAGAAATGGATCCTCATTATTGTTGCCTTACAAGGGAAGGAGACTTCCACTAAAGGCAATGTTTTTTCTGTGTGGGATTCCAGGGTATGATTTATTCCAGCATGGAAAAAATCTGCCTTTTCATAAGCTCATGACAAAAATACTATCAGTGTAGTCCTTGAGTTAGAATCATATACTGCTTTATTTCATGGGGTGCTTAAGACTGGGTTCAGATTAATATTAGCAAGATGCACTTAAAATGATGGATTTACACATACATATTGTAAAACAATACTACAGTTGTTCCTTTCTGATGTACAGCTTATAGAAATATAAAATTATTAATGAAACTTCTGAATGAGCACAATACAAAATGTAGCACATTCAAGACGCTAAGGTTACGTTTATGCTACTGATCCAAACAGGCCCCAAACAATTCCCTGGCAGTAACTGCCACACACACTATTCAACTGACTTCTCTTTGAAAACAGGGTATCCACATCCCAGCTGCCTATTCTGGATGTCCCAGGTCCATGCCAGCTCCCAAACTGCACCCAGCAGTCCTTGGGAGAGCTCTAAAGCAGCTGAGAAGAGCGTGCCAGAGGCTTCTCCAACAGTTTTGAAGCACGATGATATTGCTGTGATTGGGAATGCAGCCTGAGATACACACACTTGCAAAGCCTTAAAACCTCTGAGTCACTTATTTAGTAGAACTGTGTAAATACCACTCAAGTATGCAATCTTTTTACTGTGTCGGAAAGCCGCTGGAGTGTGGTGTGCATAATCTGGGTCAGCCACTAAAGAGGATGAGCCAAACGAGGGGCTTGGTTGAGTACGGCATGTTGACTAGAAGCCTTGATTCCAATCTCTCAGGATTTTTCTGCCATCTAAGGGCAGTTACCTACAAAAGACTAGATGTATGCTAGAATGACAAGTCTTGAATCTGCATTCAAGTTTTTGGCCAAAGGAAAATAATGACTTCACTGAAGTGTTTTGGTTTTCCATTGGGAGATGTCATGATTCCATTAGGAAAGGTTTTCTGGTGGTTTGTTTGTTTGTTTGTTTGTTTGTTTGTTTGTGCTTTTGGTTTGTTTTAGTTGGGGTTTTTTGGGAACTTTTTTTTGTTTTTCTCTTTTTTGGGGAGGGTAAGGGGTTTTTTTGGTTTTGGGGGGTTTTTTTTTGTTTGTTTTTTGTTTTTTGTTTTGGTTTTTTTTTTTTGGTGGGAGCACATGCTGGAAAAGAATTATCATATGACTTCTGCTGTTAAACTGAGATGACATACTTTTTTCTGATTTCTTAGACAGTTTTCTGTAGCTGCCTGGGCTGCCGTAGTCTCATGTGAGCTGTCTGCATTCCCCCATTCACATTTTTCCTCTATCAGCTAATTAATACCATTCAACAAATGATTAAAATATCTTATACATGCAATATAAAATGCTTTGTAACTGCCTAACATTTCTGTTTTGGGATACTTCTGAACTTTTTATTCCCTATAAAATTCTCCTTATATTCCAAATTAATGAAGTTTTCCACTATAGAAATTGATTGTTGAACATCTGTATAACCCCATTTTTCTTATTCCTCAGATTAAACCAAGAAAAGAAATTTAGACATCTCAAAATTTATTCCATTGTGACGCTACACATTGTTTAAAATTATGAATTTTATTTTACCTATGACAGTTCAGGAAAGCCAATGATAAGGTTTTCAGCCCAAGTAATTTTTGTCTTTCAATAATATCAATACCAATATTAAATTATATTTCCTATAACTAGTACAGAGATACAATATCAAAGTTTTCCCACATAAAGAGGCACAGATCATTTGGAGGACGGACAAGAAGGCATCAGAATTGACAAAGGTGATCAAATTTTACTCATAGAACTTCCAACATTCTGCTGAGTTCATGGTCACAAGTCTTCTTTCACCACAAGGAATAACTGACAGACGATGTAATGAAATGATTTGTGTAAAGTGATAAAACAAGTCAAGAACACAATCTAAACCATGATACTCTAAACCATGATACTCTTAATCCCAATCAGATATGTTGGCATCCAGTATATTCGCTGTCGATGTAAGCTCACAGAGGTCATAAGGAAGACAAATTAAACAACTCCACACATTTAGCTAGTCATCAATGATAACTTTTTTTGGACTCCATGACATATGAAATTCATCAGAGTAACTTCTTTGTAGTTTTATGAGGACATGAGCACAAACTTGTACAGAAGCCTTTTTTTCCTGTGCTGCCCACGATCCATACATTAAAAAGAAAATGGAAAGAAAAATCTTTCACCACGGTAAATTCAGCACTTTGTACTTTTCTTTATTGAGATTTGCTCATTTCATTGATACCACTATGTATAATGAAAATCTTTCACAATGCCTGCAGGCTCTATTAGTATTCTTGTCAGAGCAATGTATATAATTGCATAATAAACACCAGGATAATGATAAGCGACACAAACTTTACACTAGTAGTAGTCATTAGAGAAATACAAGCCACAGGGCCTCTTGATACTCCAACAATATTACACTCAGTACAAAATGTCAAACATTTAGCAACCTATTCTCTAGAGAGTCTTCTTAAAATCAGGCTGCATTAGATATTCTGAATTCATTAATTTTGCCTTCTTGTGTATTATATTCTCCTTATATGGTTTCTTTTCATCCTATAATGCGATTTTAGGAAACTATTGCCACATTCTGTTAAGGCCATTTCAAAAAAGTTAGTTTGTAATCAAACACTCAATCAAACTTAAGTGCAAATGCTACTACTGAGAAGACGCTATCATAGTCACAATAAATTTAACCAGCAGTTTGCTGAGGGAAAAATTGTTCTTATTATCAAACTGAAAATGTAGAATTCTGTCAAGCTAGCAGGAAGTACAGCTATTATCCTAAATGTGATGATTACTTGTTCAGACAGTTGTAAACAGAGCTGCTTAGACTACAACATTGCTGCTCTGTGTCATCAATATTGAGAAAAAATTGAGAAAATTTTTCTATATAGCCAATACACTAACAACCAATGTTATATCCCAACATTAAACATGCTTACATAGTCTTAATCTGAAATTCTAAACTACTTATCCCTTAATTGTTCTGCTGCATAATATTAATTCAATTAATTATCAATAAATTGTATTTAAGATTGTTTTGATACACAATCAAAAGGAAGTTATGGATAATATGAAATGTTTTAATTCTAATTGTACTGATTATAAGTTAGGATATGGTCAGGTCACACTTCCCACCTTGCACTAATAACAAAATTATATTTTTCAAGCTGATGATGTCACATGTAAGTAGTGCAGAAATATGATTAATTAATAACTTTGTAATAACAATTTCAGAAAAGAGTTCCATGACAGGGTGTTCCACCTCCATCTCTCACCCACAAAGTTGATGCATTGATAGCCCAGGCCAAGTCAACAACCCGAGACAACGACCTGGCAAGAGATTATCTCTTGGCGCCTGAGAGCCTGAATCCTGACCAAGAAATCAACATCTTGGTATGGGAAAACAGGTGTGGAAAGTGATGAAAAGAATAAGTAAGTGACCGAAAGACACAATTTCACTTTACAAAAGACACACGAAATATCACAGAGGCAGAAGCTTTCTGCATGTACTCTGAAGTGTGGAGGAGCCTCTCCCCAGGTCTGGATGCAGGTCTGTGGTTACTTCCTCGAGGATTGAGTGAAAGGATCCTAATGTATGTTCCATATCCAAATTGGAGTTGGTAAGACATATTGGTTTCCTAAATTGTATTATTTCTCCTCTAGCTGTAACAGTAGGTACCTCAATTCATGCTGTATTATCTACTAGTAGGTTCTTCTTTTTTTTTTTTTTTT
>VZRN01005751.1:1950016-1965845 GCA_013397935.1 Dasyornis broadbenti | reverse complement strand
TATGTAGTTTTATCCCAAGTCATATGTCTGTTTATTTTTGTGTCTAATAAATGATATTTTCTGTCGTATTAGACCCAATTGGCCCATTATTAAAGAACTTGCAAACGAGACTGGGTCTTGGGGTGCGGGCACCCCAATAAAGGTTACTGCCTGCTGCCAAAGGCCTAGGCAAAAGGCAGAGATTTGTCTAAGCTCCTGTCTCCATTCGTAACAAATTCACTCAAAAATCCATGTGTCAAAGCAGTCACCACTATAAAATTATTCTCCAAATTTGTTTTGTTTTGGTTTTTTTTTTTTGGTAAAAATTATCATCAGAGTTATGTCCTTGTAAGTGTGAGGGCACAGCTTACAAAAGAAAAAAAAAAAAAACCACTGAAACATTCTAAATGTATTTTTGTTATTTTATTAAAACTTATCCTAAGAAGCCAATGTGTATTTAATCAGTAATTAGATTGCAGCAACCAACAAATACTGTGGGGTTGTAAGGATTTATACCAGAATAGTAGAATGCAGTATAGATGTAATACAGTGCTTTACAATAGAGCCAACAAATAAAAGAGTAAATGGAAAGCAGACAAGAAGAGAGAGACTGGAGCCAGTAAAATATAAGCTACACAGGGAGGTTAGCAGTCCATAGAATGAAGAGCAGCTATTCATATAGGAATCTACATGAATATAACATATAGGCAGGCATGATGGGCTAGAAAGAGATAGTGTGTTACATAGACTGACCCTCAAATTAGGGATCAGCTGGTTATATGGAAGGCAACCTGTTCACACGCATCCCTTAATTTCTGAATAACGCTGTATTTTTGAAATGGAAAGAAAGCTAGTTGTGCTTGAGTTGTGCCAGAGTTCCTAGTCAGGATGATCTGGTACAAGACCTGGGTGGGTTTGCACTCTTGGTCAGCAAAGGAGCACTAGGATTCAGGACTTACCAGCCAATTTAAGAACACCTTTATGACAAGACACAGCGCAGTTGCCTGTGGTGGATAAGAAAATTTAACCCCTTATGCATAAGCAGGGAAGTCCAAATTTAGACTGACAGATTTCACAAAGGCTAACTTCAAGAGGCTAATTATAATTTCTACAAGTTTTACTGAAGGAGTACTTTTTGGACTGCTGCTATCATTGGAACACAACTGCAAAGTGACGCAGTAATGCCCAGGTTTTTTCTAATGGAGGTTTTGATGTGAACAGCTTGTTATTAATTAAGGCTCAATTACAACCCAACACCTAGAACAGATGCCAGAAATACACCAGAATTTCCCTTCTGATCAGGAACCGGTCTGGCTTTTATTGCTGCAGTGACTGCATCATCAAGAACTGCATGCATTAATATGGTGGCACAGAAGCTGGTATCTTGTCACACTCAAAACTGAAGAAGAGCAGGGGCAGAACTTCCCTTTCCCCAGTGCAGCCACAACAGCTACTGCTTGGAGGCTGAACAAGGCCTTTCTTCTGCTCACAAATTAAACAGGCCCTTTTGATTTCAGGTTATTATACCACAATAATTATTACCTTTTCCTGAACAAATTTTAGCAAAAAGAGAATCTGCAGACATCTTCCCTTTCTCTGTGTGATCTGAAATAAAAACTATCTTCCCCTGCAGGACTTCACAGTCCTCATTTTCCTTCATTTCTGAGATCTGAGATCTGCATTACAACTGTTTTCAATATCAAAACCCAGTTCTGTTCCTCCTCAGAAATCCATTTTACCCCACAGCAGTTGCTGACATGAAAAGAGCTAATACCAGGAAACTAATATATTTTTAGCTGACTTTAATGTGACTTAGCAGCTGGAAACAAGAACAGCTTGTCCCATGAGAATGCCACACAGTACTCCATGGACACCAGCTTGGAAAGTATTGATAGAACTTTAAACAACCTTCTCCAGCTCGACATGTTTTCCAGGAACCTTTGCCACCTCCAGATCTCCAATTGGCCTTCACATGCCATGCAATTTTGGTTGTAACTACTCCCTCACACTCAGAACTGAGCTGTCAGCAAGAAAAAGCTCCCACATCAAAAGCGGGAGACATTCCCAATCAGCATAAGCAGTGGGAAGTACTGCAGGCTCTCCATCGTACTGATGGAAGGAGATGCAGAAAACAAGAAAACGTAACAGGAGTTATAAACTTCTTTATTCTCTAAAGACAACAAAAAGCATCTGTTCAAAATTCTTCACAACCAAAAGTGCATGTAATATTTTCAGTGTGCTGTTGTATTAATGGATAAGGGAGTGAGGAACTGGAGCATGTTTCCCAGTGAAGTTGTGGATGCCCCATCCCTGGAAGTGTTCAAGGCCACGTTGGATAGGGCTCTGAGCAACATGGTCTAGTGAAAGGTGTCCGTGCTCATGGCAGGGGGTTTGGAACTAGATGATCTTTAAGGTCCCTTCCAGCCCTAACCATTCTCTGTTTCTATGATTTAAGTCTCCAGACTCACTTAATCTGAGAACGTGTGTTGTGGAGTTTATAGCAGCATTTCTCAACCTATGTTAAACAAAGGATCACTTTACTTTTCTCAAAAAATACCTGTAGATCATCTTGAATAAAATACTTTTTCATTCTACAGTGAAAAACAGCTGGAACTTTGCATGTTCATGCATTTTTCCCAGTTCCTCTACATGCGTGGGACTCTGGTATAGGGTTAAGCGTGTTTTTTAAGAGTTTGAAGAACTATAAGCCGTAGGCTTCAATTAATTTAACAAACACATAAACAGTTATGAGCGCATATAAAAACTTTTGCCTTGTCTCATAGCAATATACAACGTGCAAACTACTAAACAGTCAAGCTATCTACACCATTGAAGAGAGGCCTTGGTAGATGACTCCTGATGCCAAGCTGAGAAGTGCAAAAGGCCAAAGCATAATAAAACAATCATGTAGGAAGGATCATTGCCTTTTCTTTGGTGCTTCTATTTTTTAAAAAATTTCTATTATTTGGAAAATTTCTCACGTTAGTCATAGTGGGAAAGAGGTGAGATTTTCAGTTACAGGCCTTAAAAATGTTGACATTTACTATCCTTGTTTTCCCGACATTCAGTAAATTCACCAGTGTAGGTTTAAAACTACTTGCCGGCTGCCAGAAATGAGCAGAACAGAAAAGTCATTCTGGTTGTTTACTCTTTTTAAATTATCCATTTTCTTCCTAATGCAGGCCAGTACTAGCCAACACTCTCCTTTCCACACCATGGAGACAAGTGTACATCAAATCTGACAGTAACTTCAGTAGGATTTGTTGTTCCATCATATAAGCAGAGCTGGTTTCCGTGTTAGCTGGGGTACCTGCAACACCATGAGAATGCGAAGCACACAGTACAGCTGAGCTGCAGCTTTTACTCGCAAGGGCAGGGAGTGTTGTGTTTTGCAGACCTCTGAGCAGTACCTCAGATTAAAACAAAATTCCCTGCCCCTTTATACTTGTTTATTTTTATACTACAAATATATTAAAGTTCATTGGTGAACTTTTGAGTTCACCTTCACTTCACTTTGAGTGATTTAGCTCACACACAGCTAAAGTAAAACCAGAGATAATGGAAAGACTGGCATTGTGCCATTCTCCCTGGCAGACATGCCTGGGTTAATTCTGATAACCGTAAGACCCAGAGAAGTTTCAAGAAACAACCTACAGGTGATGTAAAGCCTAGTACACAAGGCTAACCATATAACCAATTTTAGCAGAATATGCAATCATATTTCAAGCTTGTATTATTGTACAGTAGACCTAAAGAGCATATTAACTTCTCTCTAGTGAGCCTAATTTTATTTTCAACTGGTATTCCTCACTTGAAATTTGCAATTCAATGCAATCAATTTCACTTTGGTTAAACAGTTTAATGTACTCTAATAAAAACAGGCAATTGATATTCTAATTCTGTTGTATTGAAACTGGCATTGTATTATGAACACACATGACAAAATATAGCAAGTACTATGGCAGCTACTTAGGGAAGTTTTTTCTGTTGTTTGTATGAGATATAACTGCAGCTTGTATGGCACTTTTAATTTTAAAGGGCTAGAAGGTATTTTACAAATTACACCTTTAAATAACAAATCATCTTAATTTCTATTTCTGAGATGCATCAGAGTAGTCCTCTAATACTTCACAGCAGTACCACATCAAAATGTAAGGACCAGTCTTGTAAATATTTTTTGTGCATAAAATGTTTCACTGGGACTTGATCTAGGACAGCAGACAAAGAGTGCAATTCAGATTTTATTGATTGTGCATGAAGAAAGAATATGTAGAGGTATGAAGTAATTAAAAGAACTGGATTCTGTAATTTTTCAGAAAATCTTTTTTGAGAAAGTCTCAAAAACTTTCTGCCTTCTATTGACTGGATCAGAAGAAACCAGGGGGAAAATTAAGCATTTTCTAAGTTTTTGTTTCGTTTTCCCTTGCTGGAAATTGTTATAAGACTGAATAGTTATCACCAATAATCTCACAAAGAAGTAAACAAACAGAAACACTTAATAATGTCCCTAATTACCATTAACTAATGAGCAGAATCTTATTTTTGACTGCTCTCTGATTAGTCTTTAAACATCCCTGCAGTATGGGTTCCGTATCGATTCTGGACAAAGACTATCATCTAAGAAACCACCCATTACACTCTTGTATTTGTTGCTGACTTTCCAGGGTGATTTCAACAATCTTGAAACTATAAAACTTGAAATCTGGTGAAATCACCCTCTGATACATGAGATGTCAAGTCAGGCCAGTCCTTTACCTTCTGAAGCTTGAACTTTCTTGACAGATTTTCATTAATGGTAGAGGTAATCCTGATGGTAGAAATGCTGAAGAAACATGGAGCCCTACAATACTCAAAGGAAAACTGGAAGAGAGTGTACCTATCACTTAATGCATTTGGATGAGTGCCTACATTTGCGTGTTTGAAGCCTTCGTCTTCTGAGAATCTAAGGCTATACTCCTACTCTAATTTTGCAAACAAATTTTCTGATGCATTCCTTTGCCCTTAGAAATGATGAAAGCTCGTGCAAACATCAAATAGGAATAGATTTAGAGTTGGTTCACTAGTTTGGTTTTTTTTTGCAGGCAGATCATCATATTCAAGGCAAAGGTTTTTGAATTACATTTTCAGATGCGAGCAGGATCACTTTCAGAAGGATTAGTGGATTTGCATTGATGAAATATTGCAACACACAATATAATTATTAGTCTTACAGTTGATACTTCTCTCCCTTACAAGTGCTACCTGCTAGCACTGATTTAATAAATTTTTCTTCTGAATTAAGGTCAGATCAATTATCTCACAGAAAGCCAGGCTTATTTGTAAATCAATTGCCTCCTATATGTGTTTTATGCTCTTATTTTTCAGTATTTCTCAATGAATGAGAAGCTATTAAATTTGGACAAACATTTTTACAGATCAGTTGGTAGGCAGGCAACAATAACAATATTGAATTATTTCCATAAAAATGAGCTCATTACCTCTGTCTGTTTGTGGTGAAATAGCTTTAAATGTGTTTTGCCTATGTGTTGCCAATCTGGTAGACAGAGATAGTTGCAAGAAATGTAATTGATAGATAAACATGAGACAAAGTATGGGCATGAAACAGTTGCATTCTGAACTGCTCAGTTATTTTGTTAACTCAGCCCTTGTCTAATTCTTGATTGATAAATCAAGAATAAAATCAATCATTTCTTCTCAGAATTATTCAGTCTGGGTATGGCACTTAATTCTTAATTCTGAAGTTATTAAGAACTTGTCTGATCTGCTATAACTGTGTTGGGCTTAGTGGTGATTTCAGCTGAAGTGCAGTTAGACTCTGAGGGTATGTCCAAATATCAAGTCAGGTGTGTGAGCAAGAATCAAATAAATCATGCCTAAAAAAATGAGCATGACATACCCAAGTTGATATAGAAGGCAATAATTATTAAACACCCAGACTGTGTCACAATATGAAAAAAAAAAAAACAAAACACTTTTCCAAGCAAATATTTGCCTCTTCAAACCACACATTGCTTTGCAACTTCACCATCAGTAACTCTCTTCTGTGAGTCACCACCACACCATTTTCTGTAACAAGAAAAAGCAACTGAAAGGTGCTTCAAGTTAGTAATTCAAGAGCAAAACCAGGATCAAATACTAATTATAAAGCAGGAGTACTACACACATGAAGTTCACTTTCTTTTACAAGTTCTGTATTTTAAAGGATATAAAGGACACAAAATTGGGGGACATTAACAAACAAACTAAATAGAAAGACACCCAGTAATCTTCTGTGTAACCAAACACAAGTGCAACAATCCAACTACAAACCTTTCTGGGGGATCACCAAATACAGATGGATTCTAAAGAAATATTACTGTCAAGCAAAAAGTATGAAAAGAAAAACCATTAAGTGAGAAAAAAAACACTGGACTACAGCCACAAAAGGGCCTTCACAGTTCTTTTTTTGTCAGCTTATCCAGTGCAGCTATTTATTGCAATCCATTACAAGACTCGGGCTCAAGGATTTAGCTGTCTAGAGAGAGTTTTTGCCGACTTGAAGACCCATACCTATTTACCCATTCTCTTTCAACTTCATCCAATTATTTTCTGAATTCTTTTAAAAATTTATTTCAAAATTTCCATGTACTTGTTCCCATCGATCTTCTGGATCTCTTCCATATTTTCTCTTTTAATATCAGAATTTCTTTTGAATTCATGTTTTCTTCTACTATCTGATAACTATATGTCTGCCATATCTTTATTCATACTGGACAACGCTGTGCCAAAAGCCTACGTGGCTGATCCTACTGTCTCTTTTCCTGCCCTCTTGTCTCTCAGCTTCACTCACACTTCTGTTTTCAAAGTTGATCTATAAAAAACTTTCCCTTCCTGATTACAGTTCCTAATTTCATTCAGTGCCTGCTATAATTTCTTAATTAACGCTCTAACTATATAATTAAACTTTGCCACATTTTCTGAAACATCTGTCAGGAAAGAAGAGCTCCAAATAAACTTGTAGTATTACTGAATAGGTTGCTATTAACTACAGCCTCTCACACAGCTATCTCCCTTTCTATCCACACTGAGAACATCTTTCTCTTGGCTTAGCTGGTAAATCTTCTGGGATGGCAACAGTGTTTTGGTTTGGTGTTTGAAGAGCCCTGAAGAGTAGTTTCCAACTACTCTGAGAGAGACAATAGGATAAAGAGATTTTAAGAATACATAGTTTCTTCAAACTGGACCCAATTTGCTTAAATATGTGGGGAGTCTGTCCTACAGACCACTTATTAGTAAGCAATAAAGAGTACCTTTGTTGGAAAGAAAAGGAGCTTCCCTACATGGGCTTCCTCAGGGAGCTGCTGGGCAGGGGTGGGCTCTGCACACCTCTCAGCCTGATCTAGGACCAAGCTGCAACACAGGAAGCGGTGAAACAACCCCGGGGTCTCCTGTGCCAGCACAGCTCTCCATGCCTGCACACTAAGCTGTGACAGGTGCCCTGAACAGGCTGCAGATTTGTTAAGCGATTGCCACAGAGCTTGAGTTATGATTACAGGCAGTCCTTGCTACCAGACACCTACTGCTTTAACATCGACAATGAAGATGAGTCACTAAAGCAACTTGGGAGCATCACTGAGCAAGGGCTGAGACAAATACCTCTGTCTGCTGTGACAGTGTCTGCTGTGACATCTAAGAGAGCACTGCCCCGGGGTGCTCTCTGCATTATTATCTCTCTCCCCCGTGTCTATCTCAAATATTGAAACTCCGTAAGCTCAAATGAAGAAGGAATTTTGCCCTTTCACTCTCCTCCAGCAGCCTGCTTATTTTAGAAGACTTTATCAGCCTATCCAAGCTGAAACTTCGTTTATTGGGGTCTTCCCCTGACCCTTCAAATACAGCTCCTCTGAGCTTTCTCCAAACAGCAGGAGTAGTTTTATAAATTGGCATGATTCATACTCTGCCACTCACACTCTGAAGGGTGGGTATGATCCTATCATATGAATTTCAGTCTGGTACAACCTGGGAAAGTTATGGTTGGCAGCAGATAAACAGAGATGGTCTGTCTGCAGACTCGGGAAGATGCAGTTCACATTTGGTTAGAAAATTATCCTTGTAGTCCTCAGACACATTCATTTAAAGTGGTACTACTTTTTGGCAATTGCACCAAAATAAGTTTTCCCATACCTTTGTTTTAAATGGAATTTTCTATCACTGGAAATATTGTTCCTCTTTATATATTTACTAGCAATAATCCACATCAGCTTTTAATTTTGTGTTTTGGGGAGTTTTGCCTGGATAGGTTGCCCCAGGCAAAGTAGACAGGGATGGAAGAAGTTACAGAGATGGACTCTTCAATTGGTGTGTACATGAAAAGCACAGCACTGAGCACACATGTATTGGAATACAAAAACAGCTGTAAGCCCTTTTAAACAATATCTTCAATGCTATTTGGGATTAAACATGTATTCAGAACAAATAATAGGAGGAATGAAAATAGGCCAGTATCTCAACCTCACTTTTTTTTAAACTCCACTTCTCAGTCACCTGTCAATCTGATGCAAATTGACTGGATAATTGATGTATTACAGTACTAGGACTTGGAGTTACAATTAGATCAATTGCAGATAGACGGGGGACACTATGGCATCTTTATGCCCACGGCAATTCACAAACTTCAGAGCAGTAAATTGCAGAAAAATGTTTAAAAACCCCTGCTATGTTCCTTTTGATACAGATCTGTCAATCTTATTCTGTGCAAAGACAGCTTTAGAACTAGTGAGACTTGTTCACTTACCAAGTATGTTTATTTCAGATCCTGTACTATTAGACTGTGGTTGAGAATTTTTTTTTTTTTTTGGTCTTATTTCCAGCCACAATGAACTTCTGCCACTTTTCTTCTCCAAGCAAAGTGAACCTGCAGGCAGACCAGGAACTGAAACTTGAATTGAAGAACAGCTGTTTGGAAACACTTTCTCAAGACATCCCCAGATATCCCTGGCTGCTCAACATCCTGATCCACTACACATTCCTAAACACGTTAAGCAGATTTGTTTTCCACCTGCAATCAGGCTGTGAATTATCTATGTGCTTTCAGAGGGGGCAGTGCTTTAACTGAATGGATAGCTGGCACCTGATCCTAATGTCCTGTGCCAAACACCAACAGCTTGAAGCACGTGCCCGTCCAAACTACATCCAGTGACATCATTCATATGTAGAAGTGTGTGCAAACACTGAAGCAGAGATGGGTTTGTAATAACACAGACTTCCCCAGCTATCATGAGGATTATCTCTTAGGAAGGAAAAAAAATGAATACGTTTCAAAAATGAACAAGGTTTAACAGAGGCAAATTAAATGCAGATGATAAGATGTCACAATATCAGACATCAATTGCTCAAATGTAAATACGATTAGGAAATCACCATGTTCTGAAAATGAGTCTTTAATTTAGGCCAGAGTCCCCAAGTCAGAAAACACAGAGTGATTTCAGTAGGTGCTGTGAATACGTAGCTCCTTGTAAAGTTCCTCAGAAACTTACTCTGAACCAATGAGGGAAAACACTTTCTCCCTCTCTCTCTTCCATTTAGATTCCTAAATATTTTTTTGAAGCTTGGGAATGCCAAATTTGAGAGCTTAGAATAAAAGTCCTCACAACAATATAACTTCTGCATGTGCCAATTCTGTGATAATCCATTTACATTCTGCAGAAAAAAATGCTTTTAAGTTTTAAAAAAAAAAAAAACAAAAACGAAACCCAAACCAACTGATACCAGCACTGTGTTAAAAGGATGCCACCTACCGGGCTCCTCATCAATCTCCAGCAAGAGGCTTGAAGAGGTAAGTGATGTAGATCTGCAAAAACTGAAAAAGCCTGCTTGGTAGGGTAGCTCCCTAAAACTGAAATAAGACAATTGAAAATTAATACCTCTTGGTTCTCCTTAAGCTCTGGGTTTCCCACAATCTCAGGGTTTTCTTTATTTTCTGCCAGCTTTCTCATGTCTATTTTTTTTCTCTTGTAGTAGTAGCAGCAGCAATAGCCATGTTTCATAAGCATTTATTCTTTGTATTTTCCTATTAACTCTTCCCCTCCTGGTGCCTATATTCCTGATGAGAAGGCTGCATCTTAAAAGTCTGTTTACCATTCTTTTTCTGTTCTCCCTTAGGCTAACAGGTATTGTCCAGGCTTTCTACTGAAACCAATTAAAAGATGCAATATATGCACACACATGAAGAGATGCAGAAAAGCAAATGTGATGGAATTAATATAATGTTTCAGGGAAAACTCAGGCTGTGCTTTAGGCTCTGCTTGGTATGGTCAAAAAGAAATGTTAAAAAAGAAGTTTCAGCTTTGAGTTTATATTTCCTGGTTTTGTGAGATTATTTCAGCCCTGTTACTTAATTGTTCAGCCACTACATTCTGCTTCAACTATTGTGTCTCCATGTTATCTACAATACTGTTTTCTAGTAGCAAACTCTCAGGCATATTTATGTCTAACATCCCTTCCAATTGTGGAGTGCAAGATATCAGAAAAATCCTCAGAACTGGAATGAGCTTATAGTCTCCATGATTAAACATAAACCTTCAGAAAAGCATGTAGCTCTTGCCCATGTCTTGTTACAGAGGACTAACAAAATAGAGTGACACGTTCTCTTTTACCACTTGGACCAATTTGTTCTATTCTAACAGAGTTAAAAGACTTGGAAACAAACATGGATTGCATTTATACCTACCTTCTCCAGATTCCTTTTCCCCAACAGATTAATGCAAGGTAATATTAATTATATAAGCAGATTGTAAGTCTTTGCATTAGATCCTATTCTCATTTTCATTATGTTCACTGTTTGCTACATTAACAGTACAAAGAAAACTTCATATGAATCAATTTTTTTCAAGTACAAGTTCAGGCTTTAATATAATAACAGTGTGATGTACAAGGTGTCACAAGGCTGGGTTTACATAGTTCTAAAAGAAGTACCTATATGCCTTCTAAGAATATTCTTCTTTTTGTGATTGGAAGAAGTATTTGATGCAGTAACTGATGTGGTAACAGCACAGATGGGCTTTTTATCCATCAACACACAGTTTCCTCTTCTCACCCAAACCAGGGTAAGCCTACTTACATTGTTCTAACTTCCCACTCCATGGGAGCTCTATAATTTTGTACTATTTCACTCCCACTAACATAGCACAGCAATCTGAGATTAACCAGCACCTGGATGTCTGCAAGTCAAGCCCACTTTTTAAATCTGTGAGCACAGACCTTTCATGCCTGTGACTCTCAAAAGGAACAACTGTTACAAGAATCTCAGAGCATGTCTGCACGGTGGAGGGACAAGGTGTCACATCTGTGCCAGGTTTGGTGTATGCACACTCGTTCGTACCTCAGATCAGTCGAGTGTCCTCACTAGACACCGAGATTAATTCTGTCAAGTATTTTCATTGTATTTTACCATTCTACTTCCAGGCATAAAAAGGCAGATTCTCTGATTCCAGTCTGCATAACCACTGACTTAAATGTATGAATTCAGGCTAATGATTTAAGTGGTTATGACTTGTTTATGGAAATGCCCATTATACACTGTTTCACAATCCCTGAATAAAGAGAGTTCTGCCCAAGGGTAGCAGAAATTATGGGAAGAGAAATGCAAGAGAGAGGGTTTCTTTAATTATTAGCCAACCAGATTGCCTCTAAGCAGAATGGCAAAATAAGGTCTGTAAGCAGATGCGAAAGGGGCTTTGTTTCAACATGACAGGAGTTATATCATGTACACAGACCATGCTTTAAGAGTGTATCTCCAAGCTACAGAAACCCCTAGTTCTACCTAAATAAACAATGTAGATAGATTCTCTTTTTCCTTCTCTTGGGAAAAGTGGCATCACACAAGTTAGCCTGTATGCTCGAGAAGGACTACATTTTTCCTGTCTGTGTGGCAGTGTTTCTTACTTGCTCTGTTTGCCTAGAAAAGTTCACTTAGGATGAGGATACTATGGAAAATAGTTTGTGAAATGCTGCTTTAATAAAATTGTAAGAAAAAAAATCTAAATTGCCGATTTTTAAGAACACCAAATCTGCCTTCTCAACTTTTCCACCTTCATGCTTTGGCCACACCCAAGGATTATCCTGAAACATCAAAGAGAATTAAGAAGGAGGAAACTACTCAGGAATAATCACGTACAAATTAAGCAAAAAGGAGAAAGAGGAAAGACAGTTTTCAGCTAGATCTCTCTCTCAAATAAATGTGTGGATACCTGAATTGGTCTCCAAAACTCTCCTCTTTTTTACTTTTAACTGGGAGTTCTGTCATACATAATCCTATTGCTTTGGGATTCAGCAGATTTTGAGGAAGTCAGTGTACCAAACACGATTCCACCAGTATGATATTCCTCTCTGTATATACACACATTGCAACAGGTATAAAACCCTATGAGAATTCTAGAGATGTCTTAAGCACGGTAAACAAATACCTTAAATATTTTACAGGATCCCATATTTTAACTGAATAGCAGATGGCATCTTGTATTACCTCCTGTCACAGAAAAACCTGTTCCTAACACTCTTCAGTCTCTCTGATGGGACAACAGTTCTTCCAGCTATGGGAGCTAACTCATGCTTCAGCACTACTTCTTTTCTCTTGCAGTGTTAAAATCTGCTCTTAAAAAAATGCCTTAAAAGGAATCAAAGTATGAAGACAAGAGTTGTACCTCTTTTATCAGGCTAATGGTAATGATCCACAGTGAAAATACAGAACTCCACAGAGTTCTTCATGGACTAGCATTAAACCTTAACGCTAACAGACTGGCTGTCAGACTGCCACCTTCTTGAAGATTGATGAGCTTTATTCAGCACATTAAGATCACTTTAACACTAGTTCTGAAAAGTATTCTAAGTATAACAGCTTTAGCTTTCTAATTTATTTCTTTTCTTTTTCAGTCTGAAGCACTCAAATTTCTGCATTGTTTTCACTTTCTACCTTTGTTTTTACTAATGAATGAAATTTTTAGCAAAGACTCTGAGTTCAATTATGTTAAAAGACTTTCTAAAGAAAAACACGATACTTTCCTGTGTTTGTAAATCACTGATGTCCATATATCAGGTCTATTGGAATTAAATTAATAAAACCAAATTAATGTTAAAAAGTCAGATATTAAAGCCTCTCCAGACTATAAAAGTAACTCCAAAGTTAGAAACCACTTGCATAACCTTTATTTAGCATTTTTGGGAGTAGTTAGTACAGTTATACTTGCTGGTTCTCACACTTCTTTTTCCCTTGGAATCCTTCTTCACTGGGTTTTTAAGGATGAACAGTGCCCACTTAATGAAGAGTGATTCAATACTTTATCACTGGTAGTCAGTGGATTTCATTTATTGTACATACGTAAAACCTTGCATGGTAGACAGATTTATTCATTTCTTTACCTGGCCTTTTCCGTGGTGCTCATTACTGCAGTATAAATGCTTCACTGACAGATAATTAACCTCCAAACTACCGCTGTTTGGTGAGAGATAGCACTAACATGATTCTACAACTGAGGAGCCAATGCTGCATTGATGGGTTGGCATTCTTTTCCTTAATCAAAGACTTCTGAAACTTACTACCTGCTTTCAGTAGCTCAGCATATCATACACATGAAGAATGAAGAAGCAACATCTAAGACATGGAAGGAAAAATGTTTAAAAGGTAGCTGACAGTGTATTGTGTTTTTGTCAATGTTGCATAAATATACATCACTATTACAATGTCCCCAGCTCATGCAGTACATCCTGTAGAGGTATTTTCACCTGGCATATTGCCTTTTATTTCAAGCTAAACTGTGTCCGTATTTTCTGAATGTCCTAGATTATTTTTTAATTGTACATACAAAACCTCTTCCTCCTTCAAGTTCTTACAGAGATGACATAATTCCTCTTATTTAGCAGGTGAATTGCTGACCCTACTCTGAGTTTCAGTTTCTTTGGAGAGATCAGTACTTTCAGCTTTTTTCCTTTCTTCCGTTTTTAGATATGCCTGGATGCTTCCTTTTGAGACCACAGTAATTCCCTGAGTCATAGAATAAAATTGACTGTAAAGGACCTCCGAAGATAACCTAGTAAACCCTGTGCTCAAAGCAGGGCTAACTTCAAAGCTAGATCTGCTTTTTCAGGGTCATATCCAGGCTAGTCTAAATCTCTCCAAGGATGGGAATTCCACAGCTTCTCTGGGCAATCTGTTCCAGGGCTCTACTGGCACCACTCATCTGTTTGCTAATGATTTGGCTCTGACTGTGATTTAGAAAAGTCCCCAGTATCATGTGATTAACATTATTGGATTTTGTGGCATTCACTCTGGTAAGAGTGTGAGACATTCTGCTATTTCAAGACCTTTCTTCTTCGATATATCTTGTGCAGACAATTTACCAGCAGCTTTTCTGAAACATTGCCTTCTGGATAAAGTGCTGGAAAGCATCTAATTAGCTGCTCTCCTTGTCCTATCTGACTTTTCAGTATCAAACTGTGCATCTAACATAATGAATTTGGTTGTTAGAGAGGGCCTGGAAGTGATGACATTTATCATGAGTGGGTTGTTTTGTTCCCATCTCATTGCGTGATTGTTCTTGTGCTGATTTGTTCTTGATTCACCACCTTAAAGATCTTTAATATCTATGCATACATGGAATACCCTATCATTTTTTCCCTCTACTGCCATCATCAAGTGCACCCTTTCCCATGGCTTCCTCAATTTTCTAATTGACATCTTTATTGCCAAGGGACTCGCAGTGGAAATAGCAGTGCACTTCTGGTACTGCCTTCTAGGCAGATTCTGCAGCAAGCAGTTGACATCCTCTGGCTTTAAACACACTCATAAACTTATTATTATGTGGGCCTGTGAGGCTACATATTCTTTTCCAGTTTTCACTACTTTTAATGTATTTATCACATTTAATGTATAGCTAAATTTTACATGCAAAATTATTTCTGCAGGAGTGTCTGTTATAGATATCTGGATGCTTACTTGTATCCTTGGACTTTTATCTGCATAGAATAAATGTTCTCATATACTATAAGCCATGTTTTGTGCCACAGATTCCATTTTTCCCGAAGTCAGTCCCAAAACTTGTACCCCAATGCTGATGCTCATTTTTATGGTTATTTTTTCTTAATTTATTTGAAAAGATGTATGTCTGACCACTATAAATCTCCTTTCTTTAACAGCAACATTGCTGCTGGCTGCTTTCCCTAGAGACATTCTTCAGCTGCACACTTTTCAGCTTTGATCTCCTCAGTTTGCTTTATAGTGTTTAGCATATATCTTCTTAAACACCTGCTTTTTATTTTTCATTTTATGTACTACCATGCTCACTGGCAGCTTGCTGGGATTGTGGCTCTGGAGTACACTTCCAACGTGGACTGTGGTTGGTGCTTCTCTCCAGGACTGTGCACACAAACGGCAGCTGACCCACATTTTATCATCTACACGTCATCACCATTACTGAAATGTCCCCTCATCTGTATCTTTTATGCTCTACCTATATTAGTGGTTTTCTCGGATTTTCAAGTCTTCTCCACTGACATACATACTTTATTTCATTTTTACCTCTCCTACTAGAAGTTTCCAGCAATCCACTCCCCTCTTCAAAACCAGTCTTCTCATAGTCAGTTTCAGCTGGCTGATTCACTGGACTCCACAGGTCCTCAGCTTTCCTCAGATTTTTTGCTCAACAGAGAACTTCTTTGAAACCGTATACTTCATATTGCTCCAACTGTCTATCCACATTTCTTCTGGTCAGCTTCAGAACTTTTGCCTTATAGACATCTATAAATCTTCTCATCTTTCTGTACAAAAGAATAGGAGAAACAGAATCTTCCTCATTCTTTGCCTGAAGTCCAGCAA
Organism: Dasyornis broadbenti; assembly: GCA_013397935.1. Taxonomy (NCBI): domain Eukaryota; kingdom Metazoa; phylum Chordata; class Aves; order Passeriformes; family Dasyornithidae; genus Dasyornis; species Dasyornis broadbenti. The sequence continues at coordinate 1,950,019 of VZRN01005751.1, read as the reverse complement.
AAA
>VZRN01005751.1:1878423-1950001 GCA_013397935.1 Dasyornis broadbenti | reverse complement strand
TGCCCAAAACACAAAAAAAAAAAAAAAAAAAAAAAAAAAGAAATTCCATCAACCAAACCTGTGCATTAAATGAAGCTCTCTTCTTTCAGAAGGTCTACACTTCTTGCCTTTCTCTGTGTGAGGAGCATAAAACTTTCTCCAGTTTCTGTCTGTGAACTTGGTTTAGATTACTGCCATAAAGACTAGTACATAGCTCACAGTCTGCAAGTCCTGCTCACACTCTGAATGCCCTGAACTAAGCAGAGTTGCTTAAATTAACCAGCTTTTCAGATAGCTTCTGTACCCTGCCCACTGAAGCTTGGCACAATAAACCCATGAAGAACAAATACCATCATCTTAAGATCGTTACCCCAGTGTTTTAACTATGCATAGCTTTAAATACAAATGGCTCACGAAAGAGATTAGAGACTTTAAACTCTGCTGCAAATATTCCTCACCAGAAATCTTCACAGATGTGTGCTGACAGCAGAATACAGGTGACACTCTGGCAGGTCATGTATGACTAGAGCATAGCCAAGGGTGTTGCCTGTCTCTACTTTGAGCTTCTCCATTATGAACTTTCTTCTGTTGTACTCATCTCCTCTCAGACATTAGCTATTTCTTCTCATCTATTTCCACTCTCAATTTTTTCAGTATCATTTACAATTCCTAGTCAGACCTGGTGCCTTCCAAGCTTTCTGCCACTGCAGTTCGATTCTCTTTCCCAGACCTTCAGCTTCTCCCCTTCTTAACTGTCTCATTTGCTTGGCTTCATGACTCCAGTATATTTAGTGGGGAATGGGAGGGGTAGTCTGTGTCTTCCAATACATCTTTCTCCTAATGTTCTGATGTCCTGCAAGTTCCTACCCCAGCTACCCTCTGAATGTCTGTTTCTGGAAATGTCAGTGGTTTTCAGGTATCAGTTTCTCCCTCCGCATCTAACTTGTTGTACAAGCTTGTCCTTCTCAAATGACTCCTGCCCCAAACCGCACACTCTACTGGTCCTCAGTACTAATCCCTAATTCCAGTATCCCTCTTCCATGTGTGAAACCATTTCCATTTTCCCACACAGTTTATACCTCTTCCTGCTCTTCTTTTGAGCTTTAGGTGTGTTCTATCTGCTCTCTCTTAAGCAGCACAAACTGGCTTATACTACTTCAGAACTGCAGCTGCAGACGAAAGCTGTAGAAGATCTGGTCTGTACATGTGTGGGTGTGTTCTTGCACAAATGTAGAAGGTTCAGTCTTGACTCAGAAGCCATCGACTGCCAAGTCCATTTTCCACTGCATGGTAGCACAAGAACTACTCAGGCAAAAAGAGCGACCAGAACTTGCGAACATAAGCAAAGCAATATATCATGCACTGGAGGAGGTCTTCAGAGATCGTGAAAATTATCTGGCTAAAACTTCCCAATTAAATCCAACAGATTGAAGATAGAGACATTTATTTTTTTTTTAATTAGGATGCACTATGGGTAGGGCTGCACACTGTCCCAACGACACCTCCAGTCTGTTGCATCCTTGTCCATCCAAACCGTGTCCACTGTTGAGTTCAAGACACTTATTATATTATAGTGAAATTTTGAAAATTAAAATAGTATTTTAAAATGAAATATTTTTATACATAACTGAAATTTTGATCGTTTACAAAAATATTTTTATAATGATAGCAAAATCTAGATTTAAAAAGATCCTGTAATTCATTAATATGTTTAATTTTCATTTGAAAAAAATTAGAACATTGTCAACAGTAAAATTAATTCTGAAATACAATTTCTTATGTTCTATATAGAAGTAATTGGCATAACTAACTATTAACTATTACATGGGTTTAATAAATATTAAACCCATGTAATTTTTCCATGTGGAATTGCACATCAGTTGAAAAAACCATAATTCATCTCTTCAAGAAACCCGTCATCAAACATATTCTTTGATGTGGTATGTGAAAAGTCTGTAACATTTGATGACCCACGTTACAGTAAGTAATACACTGACCATATGTTGCAAGTTATTTACCTAAGTAGATAAATTATAGGCTTTGATACTAATAAAGAACTGTCCCAATATTTTCCGAGGGGGTGGAGATACTTTCAGTTAATAGTTGAGGTTCCTCAGGACCCTTTCTGCATACAGTGCACACATACCTCTTTCTGGCTTAATCACACTCATTTTTCACAAAGTATAGGCCATTAAGCCCCACTTCTTTTCCTCTTATTAAAGGGGAGGTTTCTAGTTTAAATACAATGATTTGTGTAATTTCTGTCACTTTGCAGACAACTCAAAGAGCTTCAGCAATGACAAAATGCTGGAGAGGGCTTGGATTACTATTTTGCATGTAAATCTGAACAGCAGATGAAAAAGAAGTGATGAATTTATTTGGTGACTACCTACTGGTTTCTCTGGTGATGATCTCTGATTACATCAGGCATTTCATGGGATAAACACTTTTGTCCCAAAACACTGGAGATCTGACTGCCAATAAAGTCAGCAGGATTTAAACACTTTTAAATCCAAACATTTTCGTTTTCTTTTCAGTGCTGAAATTACTCCAGTCTTTAGGAAGTGTACACTATCAAATACCCTGAGACAATAAAACCAAAAAATGTAAGAAAAACCAGCTGACTATAAAATACTGGGCTTTATCTGTAAGAACATATGGTAACAATGATTATTATTTATTACTTGATCCTGCTTCAACTCAAAATGTACTTGGCAACATTCAAACACAGAAGAAAACATTGTATTGTAATACAAAAGAGCTCAAAGGCTTAAAAGAGTCAAGCCCTTCAGCAGTCTGTACTAGTGGAAATGGTCCTCAGAACATTACAGAAAGTCTCCACTCACACACTTTGTTCCCCATCACTGAGTTTTAATCAAGACCAGGGCTTAAAGGACTTGCTAAACTCCAAGAACTACAACTCTGCACAGTCAGGAGCCCATGATCAGCTGTCTATGGGTTACTCTTTCAGTTTCTCAATGTTCTTAAACACCCTGAAGCAAAGCCAAAGATTTACCAGAGATGCTCTAAGCTAGTTTGACTAAACTGCCCTTTGAAGTGTAAATGAAATTTCCCCTGCTAAAATATAGGCAAAAGGAAGACAGTGATGTCTATTAGTTAATTAGGCATCAGTGGTGTCTATTAGTTAATTAGGCATTTTGTAGCATAACTTCCCGTAAGTTCATCTCTACCACTAAATGACCAGGTGCATATAGCATTCAGAATATCTCTCGTCTGAGTTTTTCCTTTCCTCCAAAACATTTCTTTCTTAAATTTTGTGTTATTTGATGCAATTTTGGCATTTCATACCCTTCAGTCCTAATAGTGTTTCCGCCCCTGCAGCAACAACACAACTGAGGATAACAGCAGTAAACCTACTGTTCCCCTTCCATTTCATTTTGGAGAAAACAGAAAATGAAGATTCCAACAGGAGCTGGATTGACCGATGAGAACAGGAGTTCTTATCAAGAGTGATCCAACTTCTAGTCACATGATACTCATCAGTCTTAGACATCTTTTTTTACCGAGAAACTTCAGAAAGTTTCTCTAAGCCATCTAAGTAAAGGTGTGAGCATCCTCTCTCTCCTGTCCTTCAATATTTAAGGCTGGAAGAGATTGCACACAGCATGCTTAAGGGTATGAAATGCTCACCCTGTTTCAGGCTGCTGGTATAGTCTGGAGAGAGATTATCCTGACAATGTAAAGACCACCTAATATCTTTTGGTTTTCGTTTAACTCCAATGGATGATGGCGGCCCATAACATAAAAAGAGCTGTAAGTTCATGGGACAGCATTCATACCTCTTCCATGAGGAATCATACTTGTCCATTAAAAAAAGCTTACCATTTGCCTGTTAGCTGGTATATGGCAAATCACAGCATCATGTTTCAACAGCAAAAAGGGAGTGCAATCTAAGAGAAGGGCCTACTGATGAAGCACCTCCACAGTACAGGTAACTAAGACTACAGAACACAGGGTACAGACTTAGGCTACAGGTCACTAAGATTATGTGAATGGATACAGATATCAAGAAATAAAGTTGGAAAAAATCTCATAGTGATAGGTCTTTTCAGAAGAATGTAGCTTGTGCAAAATAAAGTGAGGCACAAAGAGAGATTCTGTGCTGAAGGAAGTGTAAAACGTCACCAGTTTGGCACTGAACCATAATGGGGATAAACATAGAAAAATAATTTTTAGCCTTCATGTTGCTTCTTCACAGATCACAAACCACATCCAGTGGCCTTGAACACTTTCAAATATGCAGCACCCACAACTTCTCTGGGAGACCTGATCTAGTGTCTCACCACTCTCATCATAAAGTTTTTTCCTGTTATACAATCTAAACCTACCCTCTTTCAGGTTAAAGCCATTCCCCCTTGTCCTATCACTACATGCCCTTCTCAAATGTCATTCTCCAGCCCTCTTGTCAATGCGTTTTAGGTACTGGAAGTCTTCTATAAGGTGTCCTATGATCAGCTTCATGTCCTTCCTCTGGAGCTGCTCCAACAGGTTCACATCCTTCTTCTCTTGGTGGTCCCAGAGCTGGATGCAGCACTGCAGATGGGGTCTCACAAGAGCAGAATAGAGTGGGAGAATCACCTCCCTTGGCCTGCTGGTCACGCTGTTCTCTATGCAGCCCAGGACACTTCTGGCTTTCTTGATGCATGAACACATCGCCAGCTCATGTTGAGCTTCTCGCCAACCTGGTATTCTATGATGCACTTAAATCATGATAGCTAGATTTGCTACAGATAACTGCTCAGGCACACAAAACCTGCAGGGAAAATCAAGATACAAACAAAATACAACTGTGGAGCTACCTGTGATTTTTCTAAGCTGATATCAGCTGGAGGGAAATCAAGACTAAAAATGGAGGCATCCATCTGCATACATCATAGGTTAGATGCAAGCTTTCTGATGTTACAGTATGCCTCAGTGCTGCCTGAGAGAAACAGAAGTGGCTAATTCACTCTATGAATTTATTCAGTTTTTGATTACCTTTCCCTCTCTTCCATCGAGCTCTAAACAGTGCCATGAATTACAGCAGTTTTTGTTATGTGAGCACTGAAAGGTAAGTAAATATTTCATTATTAAAAAACCACAATCAGAAAATGTAGTTGACCTTTGAAGGGACACTGTGCCAATGTGGAGTCTCATTCCCATCACTAGTAAAAGGTAAAATAGAAGTTTAGTTTGTTTTTTTTTTTTACAAGTATATCTCATCACAGTCTTAATCATGAAGATTTGACATCTTTGTAATGGCAATACAGTGTTTTCAAAGGCATTTAATATATTTAAAAGAGGTATTTTTAATTGTCAGCTTAATTCTGAGACGACAACTCTGAAGACAAGGCACAATTCATCTTGACTCAAGCAACCTCCAAATATGTCTGTAAACTCACTTGGCTCTGCCTGCAGACTGTTCAACTTCTAGAAGAAATAATCAGAATAAAAATCTTTTTTTCTAATTGTTGAGGGGCAGCTTAGCACTTCGAATAGCACCCAGGAAGAGAAGAGCATTTCAAACACCTCCTTTCGAATAATAAGGATTTTATAACCCCTGCTTTACCCCAAGGTAATGAGGATATCACAAACTAACCATGTCAAAGGCACCAACAAGTTTACGTTGTATCTTAATACTCCTTGAAGGTATATACCACTAGAGCTACCATTAATTAAATATAGTGAAACCATAGATTTAAAAATACTGCAGAATTTATTGAATGTATTATTCATCTAACTCTTGGTAGCAGTTAACATTATTCATCAAAAACCACAGGCAAAGTGATTTGGTCCTTATATACACTGCTGGATATGACCAAACAAGAAATTATTTGCTAAACAGTGTCACATGAAACTGCAACACTGAAATGTGACATAATAAACTGAAACGCATGCTTATTTCAAAAAACACTCCTATGAGCGTAGTGAGAACAGCCATTTCTACAAAATCTGTGACAGGTCTTTCATATTATGAATGATAAAAAAGCCAGGGTCCAGATGCCACTCCATGTCACCTTTACTGAAGCCCACAGGATTACTGTTGAAAAAGGAGTACGGCCATCATGTTGAGGTGTAGTAGGTAAGATGCACTTACATGAATTGCACTTTTCAGTTAGTTTTGTGTACCATATCTACAGGTAAGAAAATGAGTATTGCACCATCAGTACAGTTCTTGACTCCAGGAGTCTTCCTCCCTGCAGGTTCCCTCGGTCTCTGGTGCACACGTTAATCTGATCCTTGAAGAAAACTACCTTTCAGGACAAAACTTCGGCATGTAACTTGCTAAAAGCAGTTCCAGTTCTCCTGTCTACCATATAATCCTAATTCAGAAGGCATTTTGGGACCCATGGAAAAACACATGGCAGCATACCTCTGATGTGCTTTATATCTACTCTTGTTTCCAGTGCTATTCCCTATCAACTACGACCAATGATTCCACTTTCTTCTTATGGCTGAACACCAAAATTTCTTTTACCTCCTTGGTTTAGAGGTAAATCTCTGCATATATCCATACAAAGCAGAACAAACTGTCAAAAGGAGCTCACTGCCGAGAGCAACTATCACCCCAAGGGCCTTCCCAGTCTCTTTAACTGAGAGTCACCTCAAAAGCAGGGAGCCATATGAACAGCTCACAGGCTCTCTGGTAAGGCAAGACCATATCCTTGGTTTGTTCAGAATATGGTCTGAAGAAAGATTCCTGTGGTATCTGTGGATACCACCTTGATTAAAAAGGTGTCCAGCTGAAACTACCCTTAGCAGGAAACATGGAATTTCTAGTTGTAAATTCCAGGTGACTCTCGAGCCCAACATTGTTAGCAGTGCTCCTTCTTGACTGAGATGTGCCAATTACCTCTGCCATTGTTGTCTTGTGTTAGGTAGTTCTTCATGTGAACAATTCAGTCTTCTCTTCATTTAAGTTACTAAGTAATTCACTTCATTGAAGTGACTAAAAGAAATGTCAAATGGGACGTGGGTATAAGAGTAAAAACTAATATAAACTAATATAAACTAATATAAAACAATGTGCTGTTCTTTGGAAGGCCAATGCTAGTAAATACAGAGATTAATGCTGAAGAAAATGACACCAGAGGAAAATAACATACAACCTTAAGATACTGGTCATTCATTTTTAGTCACCTTTATCAAAGAATCAATTGACATTCAATCCTCATAAAAGGTGCTTGGTCTACTGTTAAGTACAGAGTATTCATGTTTCAGACTGAGATCATCATCTGGCCTTTGGCAAGATGTCTTAGACCTTCTTGATTATTTACACTGCAAATTTTCTAAGAGAATGAATTTAATTCTGTGTGTGTGTAGTTCTAGGTAGGGACCTGACTGGATGCCACTCTAACACAAACAATGGTTGAAAGGGCTCAGCACATAAGAGGATCACTCCTGAAAGGCCCAGGTATGAGCTGTGTTGGCATTAATATGAGTTTCAGTATTGACTTCAATGGAAACAGTTAGGACCCAAACACTTATTACCAGAAATAAAACAAAACTGAGTTTACCAGCTTACCAACATGTAGAACCAACTATCGCTTTCAAAACAAGATTTGATGGCATTTGCTAGCACAACTTTCAGTCAAGTACAGCTCAATTATTTAGTTGATTATTTTCCCGATACTTCTATTTGCATGCATTATTTTTAAAATAAGCATAGAAGAGTCTTTTCTTTTCTGTGTAATGATTTTTCAGGAACTTTAAGTCATGATATGCTCTGTCTTCCTCCATTTTCACTTATACAAAACTAGTAGGAATTACTGGCAGCTATGTTGGTCATGCCAATATTATTATGTAAAATGTCTTGCATGTAGCTTCTTCTAGGTCCACAGATACAAATTTAAAAATGACTGGCTAGGTTTTAAACCATGTTCCATTTTATCTGGATCTGGAAGAGAGCTGGAATAAAAATAATTAAGCAAACCCTCTGTAGAACATTGTTTTCATCTTTGATGAAAATTCTCAACTTTTTCACATGCTTTTCAAAACCATTCAGCTGTAGACATGCATAGAAAAAGTTTGCTAAATCAGATTCAATCAGTTTATTAAGCTAATGCTTGCGAACATGTTATTCATTAATATTTCAACAAGATTTTTAGAAAAGATGCTTCTGTTCATTCATCTCCCAACAAAGCTTATGAACTGCAGAGTACTAAACTGTAACATGGCTCAATTGTTTGCTGACTTTTTTATAGTAAGTCAAATATTTAGCAGTTTACTGGTAAACTTCTTTGCCACAAACAACATAATCAGAAAATATTTTCCCCTGTGCTGCCTGAATACCTCTGTTAAAATATGGTGCATATGCAAACTGCAATCCAACTTTTTTATGATCCAGTCTGATGAAACATAAAAATCAGAGTGTAAGGCAAATCTGAACTGTCTACTCCTGATGAAAGCACAATACAGTTTATTCCATACAGTTTTTTAAACAAGTATTAAGACCTATCTTTATTCTAAAGCAGTACTATGTAGAATGGTAGAAGTGCCATCACCAGCCAAATTTAAACACTGCCGTTTGAATTTCTAACTAAATTTGGCTGGCACTCACTATAAATGATAATGAAGACCTATGGTGAAGGTCACCCTTTGGAAGGGTTAATTGAGATTTTGCCATTGATCTTAACAGGACCAACATCTACTCAAGATTTATGAAGTTAGCATACTCTAATACATGCCAGTAGGTACAGAAACACAGTATTTTAGTTCATTCAGAACTGTTTCATGTCAGCTAGCATATGACAGCTATAGTAAGCTTCGGAGTGGTAGCTTAGCAAAAGTTGCCTACCGGCAAAAGTTATTGTATGTCTGAAGAAATTAAAATGAAGTAGTAGCTCTCCTGTATTTAATTTACCTACTTGACAATTATGCCTAGGATTCTGAGTGGTGAATTAAATTCCCTATTCAGTACAACACCACCTGCAGTTTGAGCTGTTGGTAGCAAAGCAATGTTATCCTGGTCAGCCCTGACACACTCAGCCCGAGAGCAGCACAGGGGGGGACCCTTTCACTGACCAAACACAAGGATTCACACTGCCCCCCCCTCCCCCCCCAATATCATCCTTCTGCGACTGAAGGGGAAAAGGAGCAGAAGCAAGACCTTGATTTCATGCAGTGCCTACAAAAATGCAAAGGCATTATAATGTGATGTCTTGTTTAATTAATTCCAAACTCCCTCTAACCAGACTACTTAATTCTAAAGTGCACAGTCCTGAGAAGAATATCACACACTGTATTACCCTTAAGTTCAAGGATTGCCAGTGTATGTAAAAGCTTGGCAGGAAGACATATGTTAGATATTGACAGTATTGACTTCTAGAGGTCTTGGGATACACATCTTTCTATTTACTTTTTTTATGAATGATTTTTTCATTCATCATTTCAGCTACAATTGCCATTCGGTAACTAAAATAAACCAGAAGTTTTTCTCTTTCCTTTGCAAATTGTCAACTACATTAACCTTGTCAAAACAACCCACAAGAATGAAATCAATACAGCAATTTAAAGACAAAATTGGCAGGCATTATATTGTACTTGGACACATCCAGTAAATAGCCTCATACATCAATCTACTGTCATCAATGGCAATATTCTGAAACCTACTAATGTTGTTTATTACATTTGCGGTATGAAACGCCAAAGTAAGTAGAGATATCGGTCCAGAAGATGAAAAATAACACGGAAATAATATATGACATGCCTGAGAAGCATGAACTAGTGACTCAGGTGTAATTTAAACGCCCTATACTTCCAGCACGGAGAGCGGCTGCTCTCTATAACCGATACGGTACCGGCAGCGACCTGCTCGCCAGTGCAGGAGCCGCAGCGGAAACTCCAGGATCCACCGAGCCCCGTGCCCGCGCTGCGCCCCGACCACCAGCACCGGGCAGCGGCGGCTGTCCCTCGCCCCTTCCCCCGAGGTGCACCGCACACGCCGCGGGTCGGAGCTACTACACGCCAACCCCTCTTTCCCCGCTACTTCTGTGTGCCCCGCCAGCCAGGGGCTGTGTCGTCCCCGGTACCCCGCTCCCCGCCGCTTGCCGGACCCCGCGCCTCTCCCGCCCCGCAGCCGCTCTCCCGGGGGCGGCGGGTGGCGAAGGGCAGGCGGAGAAGTTACCGGGACTTACGGTGGCAGCGCTACCGGCGCTGGCGCGGCACCTCTCCCGGCCTCCCGTCACCTCGGGCCACCTCCGCGGCGGCTTCGCGCCCGCACCCGAGCAGCCCGGACGCCCCTTCACTCTTCGGAGGGGCACATGGCGCTGCCCGCTCCCCGACACCCGCCAGGTGGGTCCCTGCGTCCCGGAGGGGGCGCGCAGGCACTAGTCAGGGTCGAGCCCCTCCGGCGGGGCTGCGCCTCGGGAAGCATCTGTCTCCTCTCTCCCGCGACGCGCCCACCCCCCGCTCCACCCCGGGCGCGGCGGGGCTTCGCTCCGACGTCGGTGCGGGGCGGCCGGAGCCCGCCCGGCGGCGGCAGCGCCNNGGAGCCGGCGCTGCGGGGGCGGCGAGGCGCTCCCGACACAGAGCCGGAGGAACGGGGGTACCGCTGTGCGGGGCCGAGGCACTCCTGGCCCGGGGGCAGGAGCTCGGCCCCCACGCCCCTTGCTCCCGCGGAGGAGGCGGGGGCGGCAGCGCGGCCAGCCTTTGTCCCGGCCGTCTCTCCCGTGCGGGGCCAGGGGTCCCTGGACCGCCGGCTGCCGCGCTCTGTCCGCAGCGAGGGTGCTTCGCCTCGCAGGAGCTCGGCCCCTGCGGCGTCAAGGGCCCGGCCGGAGACCTCACCTCCTCCTTCTCCTCCTCCACTTCCTCCTCCTCCTCTTGGAGGAGAAAGTCCTCAGACCCGAACCAGCGTTGCGGTTCCATCGCGGGTGGCTTTCGGGAAGGAAAGCCGGGGTAATGCAGAGCGTGGAGCGTGGGACCCCTGCTCTCCGGTGCTTGGGCGGGTGGGGTTCTACTCCCGCAGCAGATCGAGGGTTGCTGGGGCCCCTGCCCGCCCCCGAAATGCTGTCCCGTCTCCTCTGATGTTCTTTCAACTTTCATGAACCATCTACCTACCGTCCACCAAGCTGGGNAGGGGGCGGGGGGGGGGCTCAGCATTCATCGGACGGCAGAGTCATCTAAATTCCCATTTCTGCTCCAGAAGTCATGTAAATGTTTTGAACTAACTAACTCTAAGAAGAGGCCGAGGAAGACCTGTTTCCGAGCACCTCTGGGAACCTCTGGTCTCCTCAGAAACGCAGACCGCAGCTACACGGGCATCCAGGGGCAACTGAGCCAACACCCCCCACCTCGTGGAAGAGCGTCGAGTGGTTGTGCATGAAATAGTGCAGGGGAGGACTTCTCTGCTGTGACTGCTCCAAGCTGCCCGATATTTAAATATCCAGAGAGCCACAGTGAGGGTGGGAGACGGAGCGAATGTACGGTGATTCACCTCAGCGCTCCTGACAAACATGCCAGAGCGGATAGCAGGTAGTGGGGCGTCTTCCCAGCAGGTGGAGTCAGGAGGCAAACAAACTTGCTCGAAATGTACCACCACGCGGTTGAGGACAGCTTTTTCCTTTCGTCTTTCTGTGTGAAGGATGTTGCTGCCATCAAATAAACTTTGGCTTTAAAGTCGCCTGGCTTACTGCTGAATGGAAAGTTAGCTCCTACTGAAGCAGTTTTCAGGTGGTTTTCTTCCACCTACCACTTTCTTTTGCAGACTACAGCCAATTTTTACAGCTTGCCTTTCTCACCGAAACCTGCATGCAAAAGCAGCTGGCCGCATTTCTGCAGCGCAGGCTATGTTGAGAAGGGCAGGAGGGACAGGAGCAAAGGAGCTTAGTGCTCAGAAGGAGGAGCTGGACTTAGCATACACCAAGGTCCAAGAAAAAGCAACTTCTTGTCACTTTTCCCAGCAGCGGATAAAAGAGTTCCTCCAGAAAATACCATCGAAGAAAATTTGTCCTCCTTGATATTGGGGGTGGGTGGCAACCATAATAAGAATTGGGACACTCAAGGAATACTGATGTGAATTGTTATGCCTTTAGGATTTAAATTTTCACTGTAGGTTTCATCCTTTACTCTTGTGGATACAGCAAACAGAAACAGTGGAAGCTGCTTTTATGAGCTCTCATAGTGCCACAATTGCTTCACTCTTCACAGCATTCTCTGGTAGGAACAGCAAAGTTAGGGGAGGTTAGCTGCACTAGGGCTGGCACCACCCCTATGGATGCGCTGCTGTCGTGTCCCTCTTGCGCTACACCTGCCCCGGGGTGGGCTTGGGCGAGTCATGGTTCTAAGTGCTTCAGATTTGTAGAAGAGGAACTGCTGAGAAGGAAAACCTTATGCTGAAGCCTAGGGAAAGCAGGAGAATCTCCCTTCCTGATGCTGCAGCAGTAAATTGAAAGAGGTTAAATGGAGAGAGAGCTGGTTTCTTCCAAAGTCCACCTATTTAGGGGATTTTTTGGTATGTTATCCAGCTAATAGTGTTCAATCTATGATTGGAACGCATCACATTTTCACTGACTGGTTTTATATTTATTTCAAAACAAATTACATGCTGCTCTGTTTTCTTAGTGAGTTGTATTCATCTGCTTAAGAATAAATCTGTCATCCCATAATCTGGAAATAGCTTTCCTAAGGTTTGGTTGGTTTTTTTATAAACTCCCATTTTGTTAACCATTACCTTGCACACAGAAGCAGCACTTTCTCATTTGTTCTGCTACAAGCAATTCCACTGTGCCCCATGGGACTGCAAGCATGAGTACCTACTATTTAGTATGTATATGAAATACTGATCAGGCCCGTAAATAACCACTGGAAAATTATTATTAACTGTACCTTGATGATTTTATTTCTGTTTGTGCTCAGGAGTTATTATAATACTGACTTCTGCAGTAAAGAAGCTGAGCTGGTGTTTTATATTGTGATATTACAGTTTTGCTTTGTATGTGAAAAGTGAAGAAAGTCCAAACCTTCCAAAATTTCAGTGATTGTATTCTGTTATGAGGGAAAACATTTTCCCCCATGGTATGGAAGTTGTGCATTTGTGTAGTTTGTCTCATTTACACCATCTTCTATTCTGTAAACATATTTTTTCTACCTTTACTGACACTAGAAGTAAGGATGCCTCTTGTGAAACAGGCACTGTCCTAATTTTCTCGGTCAGGTGCAGAATTTGAAAGAAAAATTCCCAGCTGGACCTATAAGCTTTCCATGAATTGGTTAGAGATAGTTCCACAATCTTTTGCAGATGCCTGCATTGCAAGCTGTTTGGAGACAAACTATTTCCTGTCATAGTTTGTATGTCTTTCCTGCTTGGCATGGTGTACCCCATAGGAATTACCCAGAGCACAGTATTATCAAAAAATAGTTTGTTCAGATTTAGCTTGTTTGAGGCAGGGGAAGTGTGAGCATTGAGCTCTCTACAGAAGACTGTGGAGGTATTCTGTATCTTTTGATAAAAAGATTATAAATAATGCGCATGAGTGAGGGCTACATTTAAAATTTGGACAAAAAACTGGAATGGGTAAAAAACAGTGTTTAAACAAAAATGGTAATAAATTCACCCTAATCCAGTTCAGGGTGAAAAGAATGGGAATTTGCCATTAGCTTTAGCACAAGTTACATCAGTCCCCTTAAGGCTTCCGTAGGAATATTTAGCTCTTTTGCATACAGCTTGGAATCTTCACTCCTGGAAGTGACCTGATTGAAAACTGAGAATAGTTATAACACTACCAGCAGCAATGCAGGCTTCCTAACCCTGCCTGCTGGAAAACACATCAGCTCTGAGGGGGAAATTCATGGGGTGGCTATAGGTGCTGTTCAGACCATGTCTCTCTAACGAGATAATTTTTTTGATTTTCAGAAAAGGAGGTCACTCTGGAATTAGGGATTTGAAGAGTGAAAGGTAAATGTATTTATGAAGCTACTGCCAGTTACAGAAGACCACTCCAAACATGAGAGGCAGTATCAGGAGAAGTATAGAAATGCTCAAGTGGCTGGAAGAAACAGGAACAGTTCAGGCTAATATTATTGGAGGAACAGAACAGTGTTTTATTTCTATTTCCAGAAGCTATCAAGTTATGTAAGAACTGTCTTTTTGAGACAGCTTTTTGAGAAACTAATAATTGTGTTTAATTTTTTGTTAGCTGTGTTTGTAGAAACCTGAAAATCAAGACTTGTGTGTTTATCTGACATTATAATGATGTGTAATTTGTTTTAAGGTCACAATAGATTTATTTGAAACAGTTTCTTAATGTACAGTAGTCTCAGTAAGTTTCTTAATGTACAAAAAAGGCATAGGTAATACATTTGCATCCTTGTTTAAGTTTCTCTTTATAATTCATGTTATGTTGTTTAATCCATCCAAGTATTGATTCTTCAGTTCATATCTCAGGACCTTCTAAGAGGACCTCCAAAACATTTTGAAGTGAAGGGAAAAAATTCCATCATATGCCTCTAAAAGAGAATTTGTTGAGTTTTGGTGGGTTTTGGGGTTTTTCTTAAGAAAAATACATTCAGTCAGCAATTCAGAGGTACAAAAACGAAGCAATAGAAAATGAAAAATACAAGAAAATTACTTGTATTCAAGTTTTCAAAGAATAAACAAAAATGAATACAGATATTCCAGTTGTTAGTATTTCTACAATATTCAATTCTGTCTAGAAGAGACTATTTTAATTTGGCAATACATGTTTTCATTAGTACAGCACTCAGTAATTATCCATATTGGTAGCAGAAACACAGTGGGCTTTGCTTGCTCTGTGTGGGGGAAGAAAAGAGAAAGCAAACAAGATAATGAAAATCTGGGGAATGTTTCCAAAGAGTGGGCATCTGATTTCCCTCAGAATGAGCAAGTATTTTCCATCTTCACTTGGAACCCAATACCCAAGTTTTCATTAAGCCAGTGTGGAGCTGTACATGATTCTAGAGAGAATCTCTGCCAAGCATCCAAAAGAAGAGCTCTTCAGGAGAATTTAATGCACTGACATTTGCAAGAAATATCCTCTCTGGTGTTCATATAGTATATAAATCATAAAATATTCTAGATTACAAAAAATTTCCCTGGAAACTATTTCAAGAGCCTTGCGAAACATTAACAAACCACCAGCAAGCATATTTAATAAATCATACATACTTATAAGGTCCCATCAATGTAAGGTTTACCTTAAATAATTAAACAATGTAGTTTAATATGAGAAATTTCACATTGTTTGGAGTTACAGGTAATGGAAGAATCTATTAAAACCTATTAAAATCTATTAAATCAAAACTCATCTACATATTTTCCTACAGATAAAATTTTCTATCTTTGCAAGACTGGCCTGGGGCCTATGTATCATTAAGGCTTTACGTATCCCCTCAGTACATGTTTTAAGTGAAACTAAAGCAGTGCTAAAAGATGATATTGGTTTTGTGAAAAAAGGTGAATTTTAGTTCAAATCCTTACTCTGCTAGACACCAATTATTATTTCTGATTAGCGTGGTATTTTTAAAAGACTTATTGCCTGGAAAATATAACTGTAATACACACATAACTGATTAAACCCCAGTTCTTGACAGTAAATGTAGGCTTAATCATTCTCATTATCATCATCTGTTTGTCACTCAGTTCGACATGTCTCAAATTAGGTTCTGCTCCTCCAAATAAGTTGGTGTGTAGAAATCTCCCTGTGTTGGGTGTGAAAGTTCTCCCACAGCAACACGAGGAGTGATTGACATAGAGTTACTCGGGTGCAGAGATGTTTGCAGGGTGGAGGCTTTAATCGCAGGATTAAGAGAGAGGCACTGCTGTCTCCCGTCAATGGAATTCCTGCCAGAGCCTTGGGACCACAGATCCATGCATTTGCTTGAGCAGGGAGGGGCCTTACACATACTTGGCTATAATGACTTGTAGTATAGGGAAGCTGGGAAATGTTTCAGCTATGTTTATGGCTGGTTATCAGTATCACAAAGAGACATTAGAGAAGAAATCTCAGGGATTTTTTTCCCCAGCTTTTTAAAGTCAAGATGAAATTGGCAGAAATCATTTCAAATGGGTAACCAGTTTTATGCAATATTGAGAGACAGAGCAGCTGAAGAGGCAACAGGTCAGATAGTTTTGTCCAGATACATCTAAATTCCCTTACAGTCTTCTCTTCTTCTTGACTCTGCAGTCTGTAAGGATTCTGGGGAGTAGGGTCTAATTTTCAGCATTTCATCCAGCATCATAATTATAACCCATGTGAGTCTAAAGGGTTTGATTAGCATGAGAACATCAGCTACTATTTTTATAGTTAACCTTACTGTAAAGGATGGGAGTATAATTATGAGAAAAATTCTAAATATACAGCACATATTAAAGAAAGTAGGATGAGAATGTTTGCATCTCAAAGGACTTAAATTTAGTTTCTGGTGACAAAACAAGTAGGTGATTGCATGCAATTGGGGACAAACACTAGCCTGGAAAAGGGAGCTAGCAGGAAAGCACTGCAGAGACAAAATGCATGCTTATCATGTTGATTCACAAAACAAATTCACCTTCTCACTTCCAGTGTTATTCTCCTCTCATTTCTCTACACACATGAACCCAAGCACAAGTACATATTTATTGCAGTATGGTTAGTAATTGAATATCTTTGACGCTGGTTTTCCTGTAACAACTGCCTATTTAAATCTCACCAACCAAACTTTTAATAGAAATTAGTTATTGAGGGTCCAATGTTCAGATAGAGCTGAAAATCATAGAACACAAGTCTTGAGGGAAGTGTCTGAGCATAAAAATGTTTCTTACATTCATCTGAACTTAATGATTCACTTTGTACAGCAGAGGCACAGATGGCTGTGCATCTGAAGTCTCCCATAACTGCATCTCCTTTCTCCTGATACATAAGTGAAATCACATGAAGAGATCCTTGATCAGTCCTGTATTTCTGAAAGAGCACTGTGAGGCTGGTGTTCAGTCATTTGGAACAGGTACAGGGAGAGGGACGAGAGGTGTCTGGCCCAAGAGGGTCCAGACATTTAAATATAACAAGGTCTCCCTGAGGAACCTCATTTTCTCTGCTGCTTTTTTTCTATTTCCATTCTTGATATGTTTTATGGCTTTGAGGTACAACCCTCTCCTTAGTTCTTCTTATCACCATGAAGTCCTTGAAGGTAGTCACGTCTAAAATACTCCTCTGTGTTCTGTTTTTGAACGTACTGCTATTTCAAAGAGAAAAATAAATGCTAGAAAGGGAGGAGATGCAAGAGTTGTCACCTTCATAAGTCCAAACCAGTCATTTTAGTTATTGCTGAATATCAAAAAGCAAGAATATTAGAAGTTTTCAATCAGAAGACTGCCAATGCATTTCAGTCTTGGCCCACAACATCTTTTCTATTTGTATTCTGGACCTTGCCTGTAAGAGAGATTTGGAAAAAGATTTAAAAGTTTCTTTCAGATGCCAGCAAGTGAAAAATCTGAAATTTGTGCATAAATAAAAAATGTCTCAGACAATAAATTATAATTGGAAAGTAAATTTTTTGTCATAACGTGTTGTATGATGTGGTTTTAGTGTTTTTTTAAGCTGAAACCTTTCTTAAACTGTTGCTTTTTGCTGCCAGGTCCTAAAAATGAAAATATGGAATAGTTTTCCATACTGTTATGTTCTAAGTTGTGCTTCACCTCACAGGGGTCTAACAAGGTTATTTTCAAATTCTTCATGGCCTGATTTTTTTCACTTCACTTGCTGTTTTACAGTATGTGAAAATAATTCAAATTCAGGCAGCAAATATACCCAGGACTCTCACCTCTCTCCACACTATTCAGGCATACACATGTACACAATTATGTCTTTATTCTAGCAGTAATATTGATCTATTTGTTGTCCAGTGAAGTCTCCCCCACTGAACTGTGAACACAAGTTAAATGTTAGCTGGATACTCCAAGAAAGCTGCAAATCACAGAAGAAAATTTGAGAGAGATGTGCTTAAAATTTCTGGTCCCAGTTTGAGCACACGGTGTGAATTCAATAATTATAATTTCCATACAATCTTTCTAAAGAGGGTTTGATAACATGTTAATCTAATGTAAATCCTGATCTGTTTTGAGGCTGGCATCATTTTTCTCAATGTAACATCTCTGAACACTTTGCAAGATGAGTTTTCCTAGAGATTATTGAATTGTGTTGAGACATCGAACTTGACTCACTACATTTCTACAAGCTTGGGTCCTTAGAAGTTGAGTTGGAAAATGAGGGTCAGTAAATTTTAGTACATAAAGTATTTAACACTAATATTATTACCATATTTATTAAACCAAAATGAAAACTGAAACATTTGTGGGTTTCATTCTTTTTAACAGTGATTCTATTTACTGCAAGAGCATTAGATCATGGGTGGTATGAGCCATATATATTTCAGATGACACAACTCCTGTTAAAGGTCTAGGACATTCATTTAAAGGTGTTTTCAATCCCTTCCAAGGAAAGTCAAACAGGATCTAATTCCCCTCTTCCCAGAGTAACTTCATTCACATATCATCACAGCGTCATATATATAATTTAATAAAAACAAGCACATGACATCCAGTGGGTTGAACTTGTTTCTGTAAGTTCATTTTATTTTCCAATATAAAATATCCATGAGATATTATTTCAGCTGTTCAAGATATAATGAACCTTTTTCCTGTGAGGTCAAGGACTCTGATTATTTTGCTATATATTTGTTTTGATTTTTTTCAGGATGAGGTTGAGGATGCAAAAATATTTGACAGAGGGGGCTACAGATTTTGTTTATTTGTCTTTTTCTCTTTTTGTAGCTATTATGAAGCTGCTAGAGATATTTGTGCCCAGAGAAGGGCAATTATATCAAGATGAATTTTTTTACTGTAGAATGTCTTTAGTTCAGACAATAAAGCAATACAAGTATTGAAGGTTTGTTTAGTGGAACCATGCCTACACCCTCTTGGAAAGGATTCTTTCCTCTAAGCTCACAACATTCAGGTCAGGAGACTACCTTTTGATCTGGCAACTATTACAAGAAGGACACAGCATCAGCCTCATGAGGCAAAATGAAAAATGTCTAGCTGTGACAACTTAGTGAAAGATGACAGTGATGTTTTTGTTAACATCACTGCTAGATAACCTCTGAAAAAACATGGCATGCACTTAGTTGCCTAAAACTGGGTCTAAGTACCCTAGCAAATATTTACTCAAGAGCATAACTCCTGCTGTTCTTTTATATCTGTAGAGAAGAGTGAGGAGAGGCAAGCAGAAATGCTGAGCAGAGTTTTACTATACTTTTTTGTATATTATTTTGGTTCTAGGAAACCGATAACATATAATTGGTGGGATTTTTTTCATGTGAAACTGAATATATCTTATCAACTTGTTGCTGAGTGTACTGGCTAACTGCATACATGCTTCACTACCTAGTGATTTATGTAACTGAAAGAATAGTTTTAACAGAGAATCATATTGAAGTTGCTAATTTCATAATTTGTGAGGACTGTGAGTAGTAGATGAGGAACCAGACAAAATACCACATTGAGAAGCAAGACTGCGGAGAAATCTTCTACTCCACTTTCTAGGTTGATGGAATTTAGTCACGTTGTAGGTATTGTTGCCTTGTACAATGTCCACTAATACTTGTTTTCTTTCTAAGATTTTGGAGTACATATTTGTGAGGGAATAATAGGTGCCAACCAACTAACAAAAAAAAAAAAAAACCAGCCTCAAAATACAAGAAAAGGACAGCTTCCAGTGCCTCAGCCCACCAACTTTAACAGTATTCAAAGATTTTCCAGACCTTTTACAGTACAATTTTGCTTTAGAAGTGTCTATTCCAAAGTGAGTGAACATTTTTGAAGCTTGATACAGAGACAGGGCAGCATAAAAATTCATTTAGTTTAATTAAATCATGGTTCTGTTTTCTTTTTCCTTAAAAATGATAGGACTGGGGATTTTATCAGTGATGTTCCTTGTTACTTAATACCAGATCTCCAAATGAGGTTATACATCCAGTCTCTCCAGTCCCAGTTCCCCTGAAGCACATTCCCAATGTAACACAGAGTCCACTGGGAACAGAATATATTCATCGGTCACCATTTTGTTGCTTCATTACTTTGAGATTAAATCAAAACACTTTTTTCTCGTCGTTTCTAAGAGACATGATGATGTGTGATGCTGCCTTGGCCCCATCGTGCATGAAAGTTCACCTGATGTACCTATTGTGCTAAATACTCACATCTTTCTTTAGATACACTAATTTGCTCAAGACTCATTTAGACCGTGCAAAAGGCAAGACAATTCTCCCCATTTTCAAAACACAGTAAGTTATCTGGCAAAAAAGTTTAGAAATTGTCCCAGTCATCTCTATTTTGCTGCAAGCCAGTTAAAGGCTGTTTTACATTGAGGACAATGAATGTGATGGCTCCCTCTTTGTCTTCTCATCTGCTTTGGCTCACCATTCTAAAGGTCCTAATCTGGACATATTAAAAGGGATCTTGCATGAGTCTTGCTCCAGAACCCTAAAAGTCCTTTACTGATACTACTTCTGGCATTTTTGTGGTAGATTTTGGTATAGTTTTAAAATAAAAGTTTATTTTCTTACAATTTGACATAGATTGAAAACCCATCACCTTCCTTTTTTCCCCTCTAATTTATCTCTAGAATCTCTTTGCCCTTGTATTTGAATTCTTTTTTATGTAATTTGTCTTTATGGACATTTTTTTCCCCCATAGTGTCCTTTGGTGCTATTTGAGATAGAAACAGTGTGCTAGCAATGAGCAAGAGATTCTCTTGCGAAAGTTAAGAATCAAGTACAAGAAGCTTATTTTTTCATGGCTTAAGTCTTTTTTTTTTTCCTACAGGAAGATGGTTTTTGATCCCTGACCCACAATTACCCTGTGTGTCCTGCTATGGGCATTTAGTATAGAAACAACCAGGGAGAGTGCAGCTAAAACAAGGACAGCCCAAGGAAGCCCTGCTTCAGTCAGCCTGTATTTGCCCCTAGAGGTCTCCCAACTCTTCTTTCATTTAAAAGCCTAGTATGATGCATTTGGCACCTCAGTCAGCTGCCTTCAGCATGTGGTCTCTCCCTTTTTGGCCATCCCATCATGCCCTGGCCTTCAAAATTAGCTGTGTAACATTTGTGTTTTGTGTTTCACAAATACAATTCTTTCTTGCTACTACTTAACATTATTGTACCTCGTCAGCTGACCTCAGTGGGGCTCACACAGAAAGATTTGTTGTTGCTATTTTGAGGAAAAACACTGGGTAATGCGCACAGTTTGTGTCATAGTAAAATCTGATGACTCTAAACGAGCATTTAATTGATGTACTCCATGAACACATTTCCAAGCAAAGCATATGCAAAACTGAGGGATATTAAAATGTCTTTCTGGTACTTGTCAGCAGAAAAATGGAATCCCCGCAGACATTTGATAATGGTCTTGCTCTGCTCCTTGTAGCATCTCAGAATGTGTCAGCTGCAAAAACATCTCTGCCAGGTTTCTTTCTTCCTTAGTGCTGATAGCTGGCTGACTGTCCCTGCTTTTGCGAATGGAATTCAGGAGTTATTTTGTAGGCGTTACTCATCCTGCTTCATATTGTTTTATTTAGGTGTGACTTCTAAGTGTTTCTGTCTAATTTGCATCAGTGAGAAGACAGATTCATTCCCTGAATCAGTGCCGTATAACACTTTCCTGTTAGCATGATCCAGGAGCAGACTGAAGCAGAATAGGGTGGCATATCATACCACCCCTTTCAATGTGAATTTAGACCTGTTTTCACCCTCTGTGGGAGAAGAGCATGGCTACATTCAGGATGCCAGCAGGAGCTCAGCAGGAGCTGCTGCTCTCAGGCACAGGATAGAGGCAATCAGGTGCTTCCTGCAGGTGCTGTGGAGCTGCTTGGTTTGGATTGCTTCCTCTCACACCAGCAGGATGCTGTTGGTCCTGTCCTGAGAAAAGGAAGTGGGTGCTGGCTCATAGCCAGCACCATGGCAGTAGCAAGTATCTCTCATGTACCTTGTCCCTGGAAATGAAGGGTTTCTGCTCTCACATTTTAACACCAAGTGTAAAAGATTAAAATGGCCAGCCTAATTTAAACCAAGCAGACTCTAAGACATCCAGGCAATTGTTAAAAAAAAAAAAAAAAAGGGAGAGTTTAGGGGCTGTTGGTCCCCTAGCTATAGGGGAGCAACCTTCACAGGAAAAGCTTTTTGTGAAAAATTGGAGGAAAACAGGAACATGGAACATGCAGTATCTCAAACACACAGTCAGTAATGTTGTTGTACCCCAACTGATGTCTCATATCTAGAGCCCTGGGCTGGAGAGACATTTGGTTAGCTAATGATTATGTGGGGAGTGAGAAAATGCTCTTTATGAATCTCTATCCTGTTTCAGAAAATAATCAGAAGCTTGGAGGCAACTGGGTTTTTCATAAGGTACAATGCGCTATGAAGAAAATTAGTTCCCAAGTCACTAAAAATATACATAATTCATATGATATGTCTTTAAAATATTATAATATTACTTTTAAAATCCATATGTATGGGATAGTTTAAAGAATGACATTTAAAACTTGTTTCAGAGCTAATTTTGTGGTTAGGAATATTCTAGATTTTTAAATTTTTTCATTAAAATACTAAGAGACATTTGGCCACGGCCATTTTTGATTTACTGCAAATAAACCAAAAGATTTCCTGGTTTCCAATTTTGGTAGTTAAATTTTTAAAGCAGGGTTATTTCTTGGTGAATGGATCTGAGTGGGCACTTTTAACTTTCCAATGACCCCTAAAATTTGTACTACTTTTTTTTACTAAGGGAAAATTTCATTAACAAAAAAGTGGATTCAAACCTCTCTGCAACAACGAAAAGAGGCTGCTAAGTAACTGTAACTATAAGGTTACTGTAGCAAGGAATTTTCCCTCTTCCATGGTCATTTACCTTTCAGACGTAGATGGGAAGCAATGAGGCCCTGGCTTTAATAAAGATAGACGTTTCTTTTTGAAAAATTGTATTCAACCATCAAGAAGCAGCCCAATAAAAAAGAGGCCAACAATAAGCTGTAAGAGTGATCAGCTGCCAAACAAGCATGGGCTAAGAAGATTTAGGGAAATCTATTCAGTCTGAAAAATACCAAGAGAAGACCTAAGGGGTTGTTAAATAGGCAAGCAGATTCCGATCACTTAGTTGCTGCAGGTAAGATGCCATAGTATTAACTTGAGTAACCAAGATCTAGGGATTCATGTCAGGGAGGTTTTTCTGGTGGTAAGCAGGGTGAAGCAGAGGAACAGATTTTCTGTAGGGTGTCATATCTTTCTCAGTGGAAGGCCTGAAGAACTGGTTATACAGCCCAAAATTATCCGTATTGCAGGACAGTCTGGTTTCCTATGACTGGGTAAGTCCTTGATGTGCCCCAATTATCTCAGACAAAATAACTCTCTCCTTCCCATTCCCTACCCTGTTTTCCAGACGAAGTAAAACAAGGTGTGGGCCACAAAGCAGATAAAAATTTCTCACAGCAGATCCCTGGTTCAGCTGATATGGGGGATGAATGGTGAACTTCTATCAAGGATTGCAGCTCTTTGGCAGCAGCCACCATGGATTAGGCAGAGAGATAAACTGTCTGGCTTCTCTCCAGATTCTTTCCAGTCCTAATTTTTGGTGATCTGCTGCAGAAAATAATCAGAGACAGGTTTAAGCTGACAGCTAAACTGCTTGGTCGTCACCATGTTCCTTCACACAGAGGAAGAGTGGAAAACACAGCCTAGCACAACACTGGTACCTGGATTGTAGCTGTGTGGAGGTGACAAGGCACTGTCAGTTGTAGTATGAGACCCCTGGTACCACAGGTATGATTCTGACCCACCATTCCAGAATGCCAAATATTATGTGAGGCTTTGACAGCCCTGGAGATGATATGACAGGAACAGAAAGAAGGTAACTTTGCAAACTTTCTCAAGTGCTTGCCTGAGTAAGGAGATACTTGGTAAAAAAACATTTCAGATTGTCCTGTTAGAACTCTGTCTCTTGAGTGTGAAATTAATTCATTTTGACAATTCCAATGGAGATGGAAAGATAGGAATTGAGCTGCTTAATTCTTTTTCCCTTGCTCCCTTTCTTTCCCGTGATAAGCTTGTGTCTGCCCAGCAGCTCTAGAGGGATGATTATATTGAGTATTCAGATACTTTACAATGGCCTCAGTCACCTATTGCCCTCAGAAATGTTCTCCTTCATTGTCCTCCTTACTTAGGAGTTGTCTCCAAATACAGCAAATTCTTGGGAATCTAAATTGAAAAATCTCAGCCAAAGCTGTAAAATTCTACCTTCAGAGCTGGTGTCGGTACCTGCTCTTGGACACCTCTCCATAACCATGTCATAACTAAAAAATAGGGCACCGAAGGAACACTCCAAATAATATTCTCATTTCCTAGCTATCCTTTTAAAAACAGCTCTGAGTATAGTGCATCACGTTAGACAAAAGAAAAAAAGTAATCTGCCAGCACAATTTAGAAAAGCTGATGACTTTAAAGACCTTCAACACAGAACTGCCACTGATAAAAACTTACTGTGACTCAGCTATGCTTTGTGTGAGAGTAGGTAATTTTGCTACTTAGTGTTGATTACTGCATTTAAACCCCTCTGAGATCTTCCAAAGGTCAGTGAACTGTTAAAGAGTGAATGCTAAAATGGGGATATATTACCAGAAAAAGTGATTTTCAAGGAATGGTTGATAAAATTTAAAATATAATTAAAGATACTCAGATCCATGTATATAATAAATGGGCCATAATTTTTTCTTATTCTACTGTAAAACACAACAACATTCAAGTTCAGGGTAAAACCAGGTGAAAAGAGTTTATTCATTTAAGGCTATAAAAGGTTTACCTACTTCTGTATACAAAGCAGGAGAGTTTATCTGTTTTTGTGTTCAGTATTACAACCAAGGGTAAAGCGGGAATGTTAAGTGAGCAAAATCACAAAAAAGCTTCAGAAAAAAAAAAAAAGATTTGTTCCAAATCAACTTGTACATATATGTAAACATAAATAGTAGATACAGACTATTCCATACCATACATATCTAATAAATTAATATTTGTGAATAATTCCATACTAGACAGAATGATGCAGCTTGGTGCAAACTGGGCAGACAGGGACCAGGACTGTGTGCCTTGGTGGACAGGAAGTTTGATTCCAGTCAGTAGTGTGTCCCTGCAAACAATGAATGTGACCAGCAGGCCAAGAAATTGGCTGATTGCTGGAAGGCACTTTGGAGACCAGCTGGGAGTGCTGTGTCCAGATCTGTCTCTTGCAAGGTGGGACTAACAAGAGAGGGAATGACAAATTTGAGAGTCCAGCAGAAAACCCCACCAATGGTCTGGAGATGGAGCGCTGAGGGAGCTGGTTTTACTCAGCCTGGAGAAGAGAAGACTATGGAGGGACCTGATATTTGTCTCCAACTGCCTAAAAGTGTGTCACAGAAAAGATGAAACTGGACTTCCATCTGTTTGGCACAGCAACAAGAGGCAACTGTCACAATCTACAAGATAAATTCTCACAAGCTATAAGGAAGAATTTTTTTGTGGTGGAAGTGGTTAAATGCTTGAGCATTTTTCCCAAAGAGGTTGTGAAGCCTCCTTGGAGGCTTGGAGGTCTTCAAAACCCAGTCAGGATCCTGCACAACCAGGTCTAAAGTGGGAATTACACTTCCTTGGAACTGTTCTATGAGTCTGTTGTATTCACCTAGTCCATTTTTAAAGTTTTCTTATGATGGAGACTCCACTATCTCCCCACAAAATCTATTGCAATGCATTTTGCAGAAGTGAAAAAACATACTCAAAGCAACTGTACATTTTGAATGGACTAAATCAGCTTCTTGAAATATTTGGAACCTTTAAATTGCAGTTTTGTGACAATGCCTATCATCCAGAGGGTGAGACTGAATACATTGTATTCTAGTTGAGTTGAAGGAAATGGAAATAGTTAAGCAGTTAAATCATGGCATTGCATTATCTAAAGCAGAAGTAGCAGCCTATTCCTTGCTAGAGATTGGATATGTATTTCAAATACCTTTGTCAGTCCCTGTACTACAGCTTTAAAAAATTAATGATTGAAATAGATATGGCTGCAGAACATATGAAATTATTTCATCTCTTCATGTAGTTCTCCATCTCTATTTTTGTAAGATAGGTAAGAATGTCCATGAAATAAATTATTCCCAATTTATGATATTCTAGGAAGTTAATTGCCAAAAATCCATTGTTGTATTGCCCAAAGATTGTTATATCTGGACATTTAGGATGAACCCCAAAAGCATGTTTCAGAAAAAACAGCCGTAGAATCTTAAGCATTACAGTTTTGTCCTCAATTTTGATTTGCCACTGCATTAGATAGTAACCTAGCACCTAATTTTGTTGTTTTCCCAGGAGTACTAACAAATCTTTCATAAACTTCCAGCTAATTTTGAATTCACTGCCCATCCTCTTGCTCACTTTGTTTTCGTGTTTTTTCTAAAAGTAATGCAGCTCAACTTCTTTCAGTATAACAATGACTTTCATCTATATAATTACATTTGGAACATGTTTGTTCTTTTGCCCTCAGTAAAAGGCACATACCATCAGCTCAGTGGTCTCCAGAGTCTCATATTTAGCACGTAAGTTGAAATGCCTTTTTAAACAACACAGAAATGTTGTTGAACAGAAAACAATGCTTTACAGAAAGTGAGTATATGAATTGTGTATCTTCTGTAAACACTAATATCTATGTTTATCAGATGGATGTATGTCATCTCTTTATACTTCCAAGTCACGTTTCTACTGTTAGTGACTGTGGGTGAAAGATTTTGGTCTGTAGTCACTGGAAGGACATTGTTTTTGCAGAGGATCAAGACTCATCTTTTCAAGGCCCCAAGCTGCACACTTAAATTCACTAGTACTGTTCTACCAAATAAAATACTTATATTAAGAATGGCAGAAACAAGTTGTCAGATCTCAACAGAAATCAGATAACTGATTGGGATTTTTTTTCTAACAAACCTAGCTCTGATACTTCCAGGATTTAGAGTATTATCCTAGTCTATGGCTAGATCCACTCAAACATCCTGTGTGACATGCAAGATTTTGAGGTTCACCCTTCACAGGTGTATCTTCCTCTGTTCATATGGGGTAATCAAGAAGTGTTGGCACAGAACTAGCAAGATGGGGAATTCATACCTCTCAAACTGAATCTCACCTTTTCCTATTGTATTACTACTAAAATATTTTTCTAAGGCTGCTACATATCTAGATTTTACATCCCTTGAATTGTTTTCATGAACAAGAACACGTTCAACCTAACTTTCAAAAGTGTAGAAAGACTAAATTCAAATAAATCTTACAGTTCTTGAAGTGGCAACAAAGTGGGTGTATCCTACAAACAGTGAAAAAAATCCTTTTCAGGGTAGCATTTCTGTATTTTAGAGAGAAACTGAAATGCGGATTTATTTGGTTTATAGACAGGATTCTCTCCCCCTGCTTTATACCCGGGACATGGAGTGACTGGAAAACTCGTCTGTGTTGGCCTCAGAGACTTTCTGGCCATTATTGCAGCCTATTATGTTCCACAAAAGGTAGATAAGGTGCTTAAACGAGAACACGACTGTAGTGCATATCTTCCCTCATGTCTCCTAAATTCTCACTGGGATATTTCTATGAATGTGGGCCTGTAAGAGCTGCAAAGGCTCGTATGTGGCTTTGCTGAGGGCTGGTCCTCCCTTGCAGCAGAATTGTGCTCTAGAGCTGCTCTGGGACCTGCATGAGGAGGCAGAGAGTAGAATGTAGGAGAGGTGTGGACGCAATGTTTCTGCAGCTTTTATATTTCAACCCTCAACACAACCAAGATGAGGATAAAACTGGGAATTACATTGATTATTTTGTGTGTTACTGAAGTTAATTCAACATGACTGGATCTCATTTCTTATAAGAAATGAGTCAGACCTGTCAGATTGAAATAAATCTATTAGGCATTTTTCCAAACAAATTGATTTGGCAGTGATTTTCCAAGTCAAAGCATCACAGATAGGACACCTTTTCACGTGATTTTAAGTGCTTGTTTTGAACAAGCATGCTAGAAAATTAGTATAGTTTCTCTTGCAACTGGTGAAAGGAATGTGATGGCTTGACCCTGTCTGGCCCCAGCCCCACCAAAGCTGCTTTATCACTTCTTTCTTCAGATGGGCAGGGGAGAGACAATATAACAAAAGGCTTGAGGGTTGAGAAGAGGGCAGGGAGAGATCACCCAGCAGTTGTGGTCATGGGAAAAACCAACTCGACTTGTGGAAATTAGTTTAATTTATTACCAATCTAATCAGAGTTTAATCAGAGTCTAATCAGTTTTATGAGAAGTAAAACCAAATATTAAAAATGCCTTTCCCCAGCCCTTCCTCTCCCTAGGTTTTACTTTACTCCTGATTCTCTACCTCCTCAGCAGCACAGGGGCATGAAGAATGGGGGCTGGAGTCAATACATGACACATTGTTTCTTCTCTGCTTCCTCCTCTCCCTGTTCCTCTGCTCCAACATGGGTCCTTCCAGTGGGCTCCAGTTCTTCAGAGAGACTGCTCCAGGGCCTATCTCTTGCACAGGATCACAAGTCCAGCCAACAAATCTCCTCCAGTCTCCACAGGTTCACAGGTCCAGCCAGGAGCCTGCTCCTGCATGGGCTTCCCATGGGATCACAATGTCCTGTGGACATTCACCTGCTCCATGGTGGGGTCCCCCACTGGCTGCAGGTGGATGTCTGCTCCACCATGGACCTCCCTGGGCTGGGCTCTCTGGAGACTGTTTCTTCACCGTGATCTCTACCTGCAGGGGTCTTTCTGTGCTTGTGCCCAGAATACTTCCTCCTCCTCCTTCTCCTTCTTCACTATCATATACGTTGAAGCTGTGATCTGACCCATTTCAGACTGACTTTCCAATGAAATAAGTGGCCCACAAGAGCCTCCTGACAAGATTTTAATTAATGATAAACGGGCTCCCTCTGATTAACTGGGATGTAGGTAGTCTGTGTTGTTTGCATAAGGTTTGCTGGTCTGTGGAGCCCCTTTCACAACAGGCTCATTTAGGTTTATCATCTTTTTTTCAGAGCCGGTTTAAGGCTTTGAGCTGTTTCTCACTTTGATGCATACATTCGCTCTCTTCTCAGCTTTATGCACTGATTCACCTCTTGGAATCTTCAGCCTGAACAGCAGACTAAAAGGCTTAACTAAAAGATTTTGATTTATTTCAGCTTTGTGGGCATTCCATAAGGAAGTAGCAGTGCTTGAGCTGTGGCAGAATCCTGAAGGCAGCTGAAGAATTGCACAACATGGCCCAGAGCCACACTTTTACAGACTCTGGCTTCTCACTAAAATACTTAGGTCTGTCAATAGGGATGTAAGTACTCTGGCAGCAAAAGTCCTCTTCTCCTATCAAAAAGAATTCTCTTTAGTGCATTATAGGAATTTGTACCTGATGTTAAGCAGTTAAACACTTACCTGGTGATGATCTGCCTCTGTCACCAGGAGCACAAGGCACAGTCTGACCCACTGATGCTTGTGATACTAAAGGAGATATTCAGATCACCTCTGTGATCAGAGACCTTTTCATGGCCCTAGCTCTATCTAGGTACTTTCAGCCACCTTCAGTGTATTTATTATCATTTAATTTCACATATCACCCCTTCTTTTCCCACAGATGCTTCTGAGTTTTTCTCCATTCTACTGCTCTCTAACAAGCCCTCTGCCATTACAATTGCCATTCTGTCCTTCAAAATACTGTCATCAAACCCCTTTTATCACTTATTTTTTTATGCTCAGGACATGCTAGTATCTCAAGTAAATAGAAAAAAATGGCATAATAAAGCAAATACAAAGAAAAATATCCTCTATACAAATCTGTAAATGTCACCATATTTTCTTTTCCTTTGGAAATTTTACTTCCAGATGGAGTTCTGTCTTCATTATCTCCATTACAGGGTGCTTGGAGAGGCCAGGGTCTATCTCTCCTGTGTCAGTAAGTCACCTTGTATATATGAACCCCCAACTTAGGCAGTGTTTGTTTGGCCCTTAGTCAACTTCAGGATTTATTACGTCTTAGACATTCAGTCAGTAATGAAGTGCTTTGCAGGATCAGTAATGAATAAACAACAACTAATGCTGTCTGGCCCTTAGCCTTTGTCCTTGACCTAGCATTTAAAAACTACTTTGAAGGCTAAGTAATTTATATGGGGTGAAGACGTGGAAACTGTTGATGCCTGAGCCAGTCAGGTGGACAGCAAAGGATGCTTCTAGCTTTTCAAGGTCTTCTGTGCTGATGGTAGTGAGCTGCACTTACAATCAGAGGAAGTGAATTGTAAAAGGAAAGAGTGAAAGTGTATGCCCAAGCACACTTTGTATAACTTCACTGCTTAGTTCCCTAAGAAAAGATTTCAGTTTCTCAATTTGTTAGCCCATTTTTCCACCTTATGTAGTATTTAAAGTAATTAGTTATTTTCAACCAAAATTGACTGTGAATAGGATGTTCCAAAATGTTCAATTCTAAAAATTGTCATAAGGACCAGTGACTGGATAGACAGGCAAGATCCAAATTCATCATACCACTTAAGAAAATGATGATTTATTTCTGTCTAATATAAATCCCTAAGAGGAGCAGCAGACCATTTAGTAGCTCTAGCTTTGAACCAGTCCTAGCTTTGTCGCCACTTACTCATCTCAGTAGGTGTGGAGCATTTGATGGAACTGAAGGCACATTGTGGGGCCAGACACAGCAAAGCTTCAGTGATACTGCATGTGGGTGGAGATGCACAGGAGGTGCAGGACATGGAACCAGTAGGAGCTGGGATCTGTTGCTACCACTGCTTATAGACAACTGGTGGTATATTTTTGATAATTCAGCGCTGGAACACTGAAGGAGAAATGCTTTGAAGGAGAAATATTTTGAAGGAGAAATCCTTTAAAAGAGAAATACAGTAAGCATAATGTTGCCATAAATTTCATTGTTACTACTGTTTTTATTGGGGTTACCCTAAGCATCCTTCTCTGTGTATTTTTAATACCTTTGACACAAATACCATTGAGAACGAGATCTGAGAGTCAATCATCTAGTGACACTGAATTCTGCCTGTCTGGAACTTAATGTAGAATCAAATCCTATTCAACTATACAGGTTAAGCAAGTCTATAAAAGTTTATAATATTAGGTATTCAAGGTTTTGTAATAAAAGTGTCACAAGATGTTCTCTCCTGGGAAGTTGGAAATGTATGGAGTAGGATACACTTTAAAAGGCCTGGAAAGTCTTCCCATCCAGCCATATTTATTAAATACACAGAGCAGATCAGAAAGGGATTTGATAACTTGCAGAACAGGTTTTGCAATATAAGTTTATCGAATTTGTCACAGATTTATATAACGCACACTTTCCAGCAGCAGAAATTATACATGAAGTAAT
This sequence comes from Dasyornis broadbenti, assembly GCA_013397935.1. Lineage (NCBI taxonomy): Eukaryota > Metazoa > Chordata > Aves > Passeriformes > Dasyornithidae > Dasyornis > Dasyornis broadbenti. Next base: position 1,918,607 of record VZRN01005751.1, on the reverse strand, counting down.
TCAATTTTGTAACTGTTTTCAGAATTCATTAAAGTGAAAAAAAAAAAGAGATAAAACTATTACTGGTTGAGAGCTCTGTTTTCATACAACTCAATGAAACTCTATCCTCTAATTACTTTTAAACAAGTAGTTTATGAATTTTGCCCCAAAATTAAAATGTTGGATGAGGACGGGAATCTCACTTTGTTTATACCTTGGACTAAAGCTGACTTTACAGATTTCAGGTAAGTGAGATTGTATAATCTTGTTCAAAAGGTTTATTCTCTTGGGATATAACAAGTATTGTTATGATGTATGTTATGAAAAGTATCATAATAGAATTATGCATAAGGCCTTTTGTGAGATGTGTAGTTTGGGAGTTCAACTCTGGATAAATGTTATATATAAATTGCTACATCCTGTGGTCCTACAGGGCTTACTATGTAAAAGCAGCATTCTGTTTAGTTTTTATCTGTAAACCATGTCTACTCTGTCTCCACAAATGCTTATCCTTCTCTCTCAAGCTGTCTTAGTTTGATTAACATCATGCCTTCAGCTGAGAATTATTTGTGCTTTGCTCAAAAGATGTTTCTTGTACCATATAATATGTGATTTTCTTTGAACATAGAAAAACGTTCTTTTTCCATCTGCATTATCTAGTCTAATATAAAATACAGTTTACAGAGGTTGCCTTAGAAGGATTGTCTAAGCAATTTAATAATTATTATTAATTTTCCCTTTGAAATTAGATTTTCTGAAAGTCATTTTCACTACATGTTTATAAAATTTAAAATGACTGGACAAATAATAATGTTTCATTTAGCCCTTGTCCTTTTATAAGTGAAGCATCTTGTAAACACAATAACAGGAGAAACAAACCCTTGCAGACTGCTCCCCTCACTCCCACTTGTATCACTAATCATAAACACTGAGAATTGGGTTTATCATACACATTGTTAATCCATACTTGTTGCCACCTATTCAATGTACTAATTCTAATGGGCTTTTCCAAGTAAGCAAACTAGTCTGCAGCTTCTAGTATGGATTTCCACTTGCAGCACAGGCCAGGAAGCAGCTCACCACTTTGAGAAGGAACACAGGAATAATGACTCTTTTGCTTTTAGAACAGCTTTGTAGGATATTTGCTTTCAGAACAGCTTTGTAGGATATTTGCTTTCAATTAACATCGACATGTCTGACAACATTGCCTTGGCAGTTTTAAAATCTCAGATTAAAATGCTGGTTGAGTATTGATGCCACTCTTCAAAAAAAAGCTTTTATACTTCATTTAGGAAAAAAAAATTAAAAAAAACCCCAAAATATTTATGTTTATGTACAATTTATCTTCTGTTCATTTCATTTTGTTAGGAAACCCAGTGCCGTGATAGCATCATGCTGCTCATGTTATTGTGTGATCATTTTGATGAAGGAAAAAAGCAAGTGAGTCAACAAAAATGCATGTCTTTGAAATGCCTTTTTTTGTTATGTTACATTAATTTAAAATGAACATTTTCAGCTTCCATTTGTCACATGCTGTTATGGTGTGCCAGTTCTCTTCCTTCTCTCGTGTGTAAGCATCCTGCTGCCAGTCGACCCTACTAACTCTCTGCAGGTTTGATGGCACTGACCTAAGGACCATGTGCAGGTTCTGTTTCTGCAGAATTGCACAGATTAATAAATTTTATCATTGAAAGGAATGGAACTGTGTTGCAAGACACCACAATATTTACTTACATTCTTCCATTTCTCAATATTCAACTATTTCATTTTGGCTTTTAGGGTCAGATCATCAAAGAGCTATAAATCTGAGCAGTCTCATCAAATACAATGGAAAAAAAGATTGATTTCTCAAGCTTCTGTTTAAATTACATAGAACACAATATTTCAGGACTACTGCCCTCTGCTTATTCCCTTGACAAACTTTTATCAATGAAGGGACACATCTTGCTCCCTAATGCAAACAGTGATATTGATCATAAAGGAACAAATCTCAAATTATAGAAATTAAAAAGGATTAAAAAGAATAAACTGGTGTAAACAAGAATTTACATATTTTTACTTAGTAGCTTATTTTGCTACCATGACTTCAGATAACAATTACTGTTGAATATTCTTTACTGTGGTGAGACACTGGAACAGATTGCCCAGAAAAGTTGCAGGTGCCCCATCCCTGGAAACGGTCAAGTCCAGGCTGGATGAGGCTTGGAGCAACCTGGTCTAGTTGAAGGTGTCCCTGTTCATGACGGGGGGGCTGGAACCAGGTGATCTTTAAGGTCCCTTCCAGCCCAAACCATTCTATGATCTACCCAAATCATTCTATGATTCTCTGATATATTGTCTGAAATATAGTATCATGCAGTGTTATCAAAAAGTGGACTGTGTGGTATTCTTCTGATGAGGTATACAGTTGTATCTAGACTGCATTTTTCTTCCTGCATGTTCTCTTTGCAGTTTTCTAAACTATCTGTTTAATGACATGCAAATGCCTGAATATTTATTGCAGAGGAGGAAGTATTTTATTTCAGGGGTCAGGGGATTTTATGATTTTATTTTATTGATTCATGAGTTTATGTTTGCATTAACTAAGAACAAATATTTTATTACTAGTTTGTTCCTTACGTGTTGGTTTATTAATTTTTAATTGATTTTGTATCTCAGAGGTATTTGCTTTGCTTTAATATAAAAGATACAGTGGAGCAATTCTCACATTATATCAATTTACTCTGGTCTATCTTTGGAAAAATCAATAAAATGAGGAGAAAATAAAGGCTGTGACTCACTGGCTGATACACACAGAAAAATGGCACTTTGTAATGCATTTTTTTTAAAAAACAACTATGTAAAAACTTGCTGTGGTTTGGTTCAGATTTGATCTCTGAACAGATCTAAAATCGTTGGTGACCACTGACATTGCCACAGTTAAATGCCATGCAGGCCAGTGACCCATGGTATTACTGGAACCACAGTGTCTCTTTTTCAGCTTGAGACAGCATTTCCATGGAAGGAATTTTCATATGCTGCAAGCTGACACTAATACCCAAGAACTGAAAGCCTCTTTATGCTCTGGAAGCTCAGAATCTCCTCTGGCAGGTTTCTGTCCTACTGCTGATGGTAAGCTGGGCCTGGGGGGTGCAGCATGGATTGATGGTGTCTGCCTGCATCATCAATCCACCCACAATGCTTTTGGAGCTCATTTTAAAAGTCACAGACCAACTTAGGGTGGGTTAATTATGGATGAATTCGCTGCTTGTCTTTCGGTGGGATGATGAGTAATTTGATTTTATCTTTTTCTCCACTTGTTAAAAGGCAATGCATATTTTATGGCAAGGCTGTGGGATCCTTTCAAAATTGGTATTTTTTTATTACAGCTCATCTTGATCCTAATAGGAGCATGTCGCTCCTAATAAAACATTGACATTTTATTTGCCAGTTTGCAGTCTTCAAAAAGACAGATTCATTGGCTCTTGGCCACTCTACAGCACAGCAACACTTGCCCTTAGATTGCTATTATGTATAGCATTGCTATTCTTATCTAACATGAATTTTGTTGCTCAGATGTGAGACTGACTAGATTATAGATCAGCTGTATTAAGGGCTGTCTATTACAGACTAACGTAAGGTCTCTGACTTGAAATATTCTGCAGTAATTAGATGTTTTAACCCAAGTTTTTGTTTTACCTTTCAAAGAACACTGTGCTCCAAACATTAAATGAACCATGGATATTTTAACTTCCGCTTTGATGTCTTCAAAAATATTCTCCTTTCTGTTTCTTGATCTAGTTTTTGGTCTCAGAATTACTTTCCACTTCATTACTCCCTGTGGAGGGTGAATTATTTCTTCTCATGTCTGTCTTATCCCACAGGCTCTTCCATTCATCAGGTATTCACAGTGGGCTTGTATCTCTTATCCTTGATCCAACAACTAGACTTCCTGTAATTTCTCAAATTTTGCTTTAACGAAGCTGATTGCCAATCAAGGATGCAAGGAGTATAGACTGTGATTAGACACATGGAGATCAGACCCACAAATATAAGTGTGCTTAGACTGTACTTGTATAATCAAGATACTCTGTGAAGCATCAAGTAAATCTTAGAGCACAGTGCAATTTCTGTGAGAAACATTATATGCACTGTTAAAAAATGCTCCAAAACAGGGTCTGATATAACACAGCAGCTACCCCATACTGCTCCATCCTGCTCCTGTAATTTTTAAAAGAGATTGTTACCATTGAGGAAATAGAGCAAGAAACAAAAATTAAGTTTAGCAAGACACCAAAAAAGACTTTCTATATTGAATTAGATTCAGCATTAGATTAGATTCTTTTACTCTGGATGCATTTGTACCTCCTTTAGTATCTGTAACAGAAGTTTTTTGGTCAGAGGTCAGGTTGAGGTGGTTTTTGTTCACATTTTCCACTAGACTTTCAAAGACATTTTAAATCCTGAATTCTGTAGCAAAGGACAAGGTCCCCACATATTTCCTTTCTTGACGGCTTTATTCTTGAACTATAGACCAGCTTTCAAAAAGGACAGGCATGCAGTTGCACATATGTAGTTATATCACGTATAAATTTATTGTGTGCATATATATCCTGTAAGTGAAGGTTATATTAAAAAATATAGCATTTACTGTTATACTATTCCACTATTTATTCTAGCACATCTGGCATCTTCTACAGAAAAACTATGAACTTTTAAGAATGTCAACTTAAAAAATGTTGATGACAGACTACCTACTCACTACTATAATTTACAAAGTCAAAAGAAATTGAGCGATATGGAAAACAAATGTAAGGTCACTGAAATTACTGGGGTAAGGCACATTGCAGCAGCCCCTCCAAATTGCAATGCAATGGTGCTGTCAGTGTCAAAAGTGCCTCCCTTGACAATGTGACCTTGTTAACAACTCCTGTAGAGAGAAATGAGTATGGCAGAAACGCAGCCTTTAGTTCTGACCTATGAGACAATAAATTTATTCAAATTGGCACAGAGAAATAAGTTGTTAGAATGTGGGAGGCCTGAACTTCTTATTTGAAAGCAAGACCCATATTTTATACCCATAGCTGCCTCAACAATATCACAATATTAGATACCTAAGTGTCAAGGGAAAGCACGGAAAATAAGAAAAATGCAGGGAGTGGAAGGTTATACTTTCCTGTGCTGACTGAATTTTTTATAGCTGTCTGTGTTGAAAGAAATAATCTAGAGACTCATGGAGGATTGGAACAGGAAAGTAATGAAAATACTAATAAATTGTGGAAAATACTGAAGTATATATTTCTGAATGGTCTTTTTATTTCCTACCTGTTTTCCTTCCTGTCTCAAGTTTCTATTCTGCAATAAGTCTGCATCCTAATTAAGAGAGGGAGAAATAGTTATATGTCTTTGAATCAAATAGGATGTCTGTGTAATGCAGAATAGGATGCTGTGATTTATACTGGTTTTCTCTGCTGTAGTTTTATTTGAGCACAATGGAGCCTTGGTTCTGGTTTGAGTGCTTAGTGATAGACTGGGCTGGAAGGAGCTTTTAAATAGCATTACCCTTTTGTATAATAAGGGAGTATGTCATGCATGAACTCTTTTTACATGTTGAGGATTTTGATAGCTCAGCAGGTAATCCAGACTCATACTTCTCTGGCAGAGGAAAGAAACTACAAGTTAACTGCAGGTTCCCACTGTAATTTGAGTGTGTCTGTGAGACACAGTTAGTCCATAAGGCAATCCTAAAAACGTTTGTTTGTGAGAAGTATTTGCGTGTTTATTGTCATTTTTTGTGTCCTAGTTTGTCATGCTCTCATGTGTTCCTCTCTGTCACTTCCTGATGACGCTCTTCTTAAAGTAAGTCATAAAGTCTGAGCCTTCATTTCAGTGAGTTAGGGGGATGTATATACAGATTACAGTCAATATGGAAATTCAATAAAAAAGCAATTACAGATAAGCATGTCTGCCCACTTCTGCTTGCAAGCTGTAAATAGCTGATCAGAGACCTATTTCATCTAGTGAGTCAGATGCTTTTCTTACAGTTAATCAGTTCAGATAATATCTTTTGTAGGATGAATCTCACTCCCCAAATGGAGTGAGAGAATTGCTCCATTTTGGTAAGGCCTCAAGCCTCTGCTTACCATTTTATGCTGGTTTTGGCTGGGGTAGAGCTAACTTTCTTCACGGTGGCTGGCATGGGGCTGTGTTTTGGGTTTGTGCTGGACACAGTGAAGATAATACAGAGATGATTTTTTTATTGCTGAGCAGAGTTTACACAGAACCAAGGCCTTTCCTGCTTTTCATTCTGCCATGCTGGCAAGAGCACTGGGGGTGAATGGGAGGCTGGGAGGAGACACAGCCAGGACAGGTGACCCCAACTGACCAAAGGGATATCCCAGACCATGTGTCATCAAGCTCAGTACATAAAGTGAGGGGAAGAAGGAGGAACTGGGGGGACATTTGGAGTGATGGCATTTGTCATCACACGTCACCGTTACATGTGTTCGTGCCCTGCTCTCCTGGGGATGGCTGAACTCCTGCCTGCCCATGGGAAGCTGTGAATTAGTTCCTTGTTTTTCTTTGGTTGTGTGTGTGGCCTGTATTTTCCCTATTAGACTGTTCTTATTTCAACCTGAAAGTTTTATTTTAATTCTCCTGCCTATTCCATCAGATTGACTGGGGAGAGGAGGGTTGAGCAAACTGCTGTGTGGTGCTTAATTTGCAGCAAGGCTGAAACCATGCCACATTTCTAGACATATTCCAGAAAATTTTATATAAAGGGCTTAATTGAGCTTTAGCAGTTTTGCTGATCCCATCATCTGTATTAAAATCTATTTCATCTCTAGCTGAATTAAAGAAGATCCTGAGCAAGATCACCATCTGTGCACAAGGTTACTAGCAAGAACAAACTGCTAAGACTTTTGGTGCCAGCTTCAGCATCTGAAAGCTGTATGTCTTCTTCTTAGCTGTAATCACTTTTCCAAGTGTCACTCATGTTCTCAGTGCAGGATCTCTTGGCAGGGAGCTCAGTTTGGGGTTTCCCATCCATGTATTTTGACACGATATTATATAACTGTATCTATGGGTTATGTAATAAATAAAGGCATTTGTAAACATCTAGGAGCATTTAAGTGTGTTTCCATTCCAAAAGATTTAATAACTGACTACATATTTTTATTAGCAGAATTTACCTGATATTTGTTTCATTGCCTTTTAGAGATCCTTAACCTTCAAACTCTGAATTTTTATAGATCATATTGCTTACAGCTCATTGCTTGTTTCATTTTAGTTAGGACCTTCATATCTAGTGTACAGAATCTGATTAAAAATCTGGAAGATAAATGTGAAAAACCCCACTTATATATTCTATGACTTCAAACTAAGGAGTGAAACTCAGTAATTGGTTGGCCTTCTGTTTTATCCACTTGTAAGGCAAGAAGATGTATTTCTAAGTAAAGATGTGGTTATGAGATCGAGCTCACTGTTTCTTCTTCAACTTACATGTTTATGGCTGCCTGCCTGCAGCTATAAGAATTTTTTTTCCTTTTGTGCTTTTATTAGATGTGGCAACCAAAGGCATTTTACAGATTTACCATAAAAATTGCTGCCATTTATCAAAGAAACTCACAATCTCTGATGAGGGTGTTAAGAGTCACTGACCAAGTGATAATCGGGTTCTAGGAAATTACTGGGAAAATGTAAAAGCATGACAGCTTCTTTCCTTCGCACAGAAAGTCGTGGACCAAAGCAAGAAAACCCCCTGCTCCTTTTGAGAGTAGGCAAAGAAATGAAATGGTTGGGGTTTTTTGTTCTTTTTTTTAAATCAGGAAATTTAATGAATTGTTTAAAACAGTTGTAAAACTGGCAGCAAAGGAAACAGAATACTTTGACAAGTACTGTGGTTGAAAGACTCCAGTCAATTTATTGTATCTTACACTTCAGGAACTCATTCAAATCCCAACAAGCATTGGACACTTGATTTGGGATGTACACTGAAGCCTGCTGGCAGCAATTTATTGTATCCGGCCCTTATACAGTTACTGACAGAAAGATTCTTCCCTTAGCTATAACAAATAGAGCCTTTTCAGCAGCATATATATAAATACATAAAATCCATTTCCTGGCTTGAACAGGATGCAGGATCAGTTTTCCAATATTAATGCCTAAATTCTCACAGATAGGCCGGTGTACAAACTAGGTATGCTTTGTGCACTTAACATAGAGAACTCCAAGTGAAAAATCCATATTGCAGAAACAAAGCTGCTAAGTGTTTCTACAACAAACCATTAAAGAATAATTTCATTAACTAATACTTGAAGCTCATTGAGATGAAGAGAATAATTTTTTCTTCATACAGACTACTAACAGGCTTTCTAAGAGCTAATCTGCTTTTTTTATTCAAAGTCTCCATCATATTTTGGGTATACATATTTGTACCTTCTTGATCTGTTTAGGTGAGAAGAACACTGAGCACCTCAGGCAGGGTTAATGAATTCAAAGCCACATTTGGACTTCACTTTTTGGACAAAATTTTGCAGGGAAAAAAGCCAACTTTATGATTAGTTTTAATATTAAATGCCTGAAGAAGTGTCAGAGCTTCTAGGAATACATAAAAATTCTTGATATCCTACCAGTACTACTGTTTGCATCTGTTTTTCTGTAACTTGGGGATATTTTTCTTAGTCTATGAATAAATGATAGCTTTTTGGGGAGGAGGGGTAGGAGTGGAACCATAACAGAGCAAACAGACCAAACAGAGCAAAACAAACCCACACAACGAAAACTTAACAGGATAATTAATAAGTTATTGTTCTACATTACTGTAAATAGTTCTTCTGTGTTCATGATCATTATCCACCTTCAAATTTTGTTTGTCCTTCAGACAACGGTTTTACTACAAGAAATCTTTCAGAAAGAAGACTCCCAATGGCCGTGGGATGCCAGAGTTCAGATATCTCATATTATGGAATGACTGAGTACTCACTTACAGGTCCCTTGAGGTTCCTATTTCTTCATTTTACAGGTTTTGTTTTCGTAGGCCAGCATGCTCAAAGTTCCCTTTATCATCATCCTGATCCATTCTTTTTGAAAACACAAACTCACTTCTTGCTGGTTTAACCTTCACAACCCCCTTTAAAGTTTTTCTTCACACAGTGCCTTGATCTACCACAGTAGGAAAAATATGACTTCTGTGGCTGTGAGTATTTAGAACCTGATAAAGGTGCAGCAGCATCTCAGCCAAGCTGCTCTTGGTCACTACACCCAAAAGAGCTGCTCCATCAGCAGCCCTTTCCTTTATCTGGTTCAAATGCCTGGAGGTTAATATAATATAATAGGCTTATAAAATGCATCAATACAAAGAGCTTCTCGGGGGGTCTGAGCTGTAGAGGATGTGTGTAGTGACATCAGCCAGAAATCGTGGGATGAGGGTAAAAAAGAGCTCTATGAAAATTGCCTGGTAAACAAGATGATGCACTAGCTTTCCTGAAAACCGTAAAAAATCTAAAATATGTCCTCAATAAAAGGAAAGACAAATCTAGACTTCCCAGCGAGCAGTGCACAATATGTATTTCTTTTCTTACTTTCACAATGGGAACTGGGAAAGAATATTGTATTTTAAAATAATAATTTCCCTAAAGCCATAGAAGAAATGTAGAAAATAAAAGTATTTTTCCATAATGAAAGAAAATTGAAACTGAGATTCCCACACAGTTATGAATGGGAAAAGGTTAAAAATGAATGGGCACTGTTCAGAATTCTTTACCAAATTTCATTTGTTCATAAATTTAGCCTAAAATACAGTGAAGCTAAGAACCTTTGGAAGTATTTTGATTGCTCCTATTTAAATTAGGAATAGGCAAGTAAAACATGTTAGGTATATGTGTATAGATGTTCAGACATTCAATTGTAGAACATAGATGTTTGACACTATCTTATTATTCAAAGGGACATCTGGAAACAGCCTCAGTTTTGCTAGTATGGATTTGAGGATTTGCTTTTAAAGGATCCAAAACAAAAGGAAGTTGCTCTTCCATATATTAAATTTTTAGGTATTTTTGGGTACAGTTTGAAGTGGAAAAACATCCTCATACGTTGCATTTTTTCCTTCTTGCTAAAAAAAAGAAAAGAGTCTGAAAATTTTTATTTTCCCTAGATGAAAATAGAATAATATTCCCTTATTCATTAATATTCACTGATGGCTATTAAAATTCATTGATATTCATGAAAAGACAATTTTATTAACAAAATATCAAAATGAGGAAGCTTGGTCACCTCTCATCCTCAGTCACCCTCATAATTTCAGCAAGACTCAGTAGAGACTGGAGCATCAGTTCACATAGAACTGATGTAGCAGGGCAAGGTCCAGAGGAGAGCACTGTGATCCAAGTGCCTGTAGTTCAGCTCTACAACCAAAGTGGTGTTAGTAGCATGGTCACAGCTGCTCATGCGAAGACTGAAGCTTGGAAGGAAAGCATCTGATCCTTAAGGGATGCTTAACCAGTGAACTTCTTCCCTAAAAGTGAATTTCTAATTAGAACAGTCAACTATCAATGCTTTAAGAACATTGTATAAATACCAGGTAAAATCAAAGGTTCCAGGCATGCCAGAAGCATTTGCTCAGACAAAAAAGTAAGAGAAACTTATAAAAGAGCTTGTTTTTTATTTATCTACAATGTCATATTGCATAGAGCAGGTTTTCCAAATCAAGGGAAATTATCAATATAGCTGCTACCAGGGATTTCTGTATCGGGTAGATTTTGACTGTGATTTCTTTTTGACGAATTGGTTGTAGAACTAAAGCTTGAATCTTGAAAATATTTATGTATATTGACACCAATATTGGCTCTGAGGAGAAATTCTGTTCCTCAGCTGATATAGGTGGTCACTATTCTCAGAATTGTTGCCATACAGATTTGAGAGCTACTGCCATCAAAAATCCCAAGTAACTTGTACTTCTCATTACTAGAAAGTGAATGAAGATCGCTTTGTATTCAGGTACTTTGTGTTCACAGAGTGCAATTTTACTAATATGGGGACCTTTTCAAATTATGATATTTATCCACCATTTCACTCAGTGCATTTCGCAGCCAGGGTTGTATTTTGCAGACAGGCACAGAAGAACCAAAAGCAAGCTTCATTGAAGGGTCTAGATGAAATACAGAGTCCTGGAAAAAGTACTGTGTTTCCCTGTAAAATACACAGGAAAATATTGATGCCTCAGTGTGTGAGCAGAGCATCCATCCCCCACTGAATGGGATTATCATAAAAATGAAGGACAAGTCTTACAACACTGCTGCCTCTGCCTCCAGCCTCTGTGTGGATGATGAAGGTTCAATCACACCTCATCTTGAGACAGTTCAGACCCAGCTTTTTCACCCTGCAGGACAGTGTATTGGTCAGCAGGCTGTCCTCTCTGGGTGCTCCTTCCCTTTCCACTGGGGTCACCAGAAGTGCAGAAAATGTAAGGCCCACTGGGCCAGTGTGAGAACATGCAAGAGGGGACTGGGTTCTGGAGATTAACAACCAGGAAGCAAAGCAAGAGAGCTTCAGAAATAAACTATGTCAGACCGGTTCCTGTATAATATAAACTGTTCTAAGAGGAAGGATCTCAGTATCCCCGCTTAAGACAAATGAGATAGGTGTCTACTCAGCCACATTATCTTGCAGCAAACATGTTACTACAGATTCAGAGGAGCCTGATCTGATGGCTGCCTGTGAAGTGCAATCTAGCAACACCTTCTAGGTCTGATCTAGATCTGATCCCACAGGGAGCTTAGAGCATGTGGCATTAGCTGTGCTTAGGGGTAGGCTGCAAGATGGTCTGACTGGGGACATTTTGGAGAGTAGATCTAGGCACCCGAAGAGCCTTAGTCAGGGAGGTATCCAGGGAGAAAATTCCATAACTGCATGGTATCTGTCTGGGATGACAATCTGTTTTTCACATGCCTTAAATTCTCTTATATTCTCCTTCTACCCTTTTCCAGGAACTGGTGTGGAATATAAACCTGAGACTTGTGTGTTTTAAGGTTGCAACATCACATCATGCAAGTCAGGACTCACAAATTCCTGCCATTATCATTCGGAAGGTTTTGCTTAATATTTCTGATAGCATTCCCAACTGTGAAGTCAGGAGATATAGCAAGGAATTCAGATGTACTCTTCAGCCACCAAAGACACACTCGAGTGAATAACTAATCTCCCTAGACACCTGGAATGCAGATAATGAATTTGTATGTACAGCTTGATCATCCACCAGAGCAAATCAAATCATTCCTTGCTCAGCTGTGGCAGGAGGATTTTAAAGCTCCTATTCTGAAACTCCCCTTTTGCTATTGGCATGGCTAGATCCTCCAGAGCACTCACAGCTGTGCTGCCTTTCAACAGCCTTTCCTTCCAAAAGGGAGAAATGACAAATTTGGCAACACTAGGCTAAGCTGATAAAACATACAGGCATTCATGGCAGTCCAAAACCATTCTTCAAAGCAGAAGCTGATTTATGATTCATGATATAAAACCCAGTGGCTTGGCTGCATGAGATTTCTGATTGGCCAGGTCTTCCAGATTTGGGCCAGCACTACGGCAGGCTGGGACACCCACCTTTCAGTGAAAGGAGCACCTCAGGAACAACAAAATGTACATCAGATAAGAGATATCACGTCCCTCTAGGGCTGGCAGGGTCCTGCTCTCCTCTCTCAATGATTGCCGCTGTGATTGCCAGGATTTTCCTCTGCCCACAGCAGCAGCCTGGATCTTTGCTGGGATTTGCTCCCAGCTGGGCCTGAGCACACCTGCAGCACACCATGCTGTCCCCAAACAGCACCCTGGAATCCTGCAGATGTTGTATTTTCATGTTTATAGGGTAGCAGATTCTGGGGATGGCTAAAGCTATCTCCAGCAAGCACACAGTACTGGAAAGGGATGTTTTTGAAGTCCTTCTTCCTGCGCATGACTCCAAGTCTGATGAAGAAAGAGGCAGTGGGAGACAGCAGGCCAAAGAGGAGAAAAGTGCCTGCTGAGAAAGTGGTGAAAATCTCCCCAATGTACTAAGCTTCAGAATCTGTTTTGTTTGGAGAAACCAATAAGCTCACACCACCAAGAAACTGCTGGATCTGCACAAGGCCACGAGCACACCTTGGTGTCAACAGAGACTTGTACAACTTGGTTTGCACCCACAAGGGCAACAGCTGCTATGTGCAGCCAATGCCTGCAGGATGATGCACGTAGAGCATAGAATAAAGGATCCTCTGAGAGGCTTTCCAAAGTCTGACCTCAAAGGCACTGGTGTGGCAGTCCAGCCCATCTCCTAATACAGAGCTGGAGCTGTCTCCCAGCTCTTGCTCCAGCTGGGCAACCACAACGAAGGTATGATTGAATTAGACCACTTCCACCCCCTTTCCCTGAAAAGGGAGTTTTCAATAGCGAGAATGAGTTGTCCAAACTTCCGTGTTTGCTTGGCAAATAGAATAATGTGGGCTGCTCACAGTCCTTACAGCTTGCCTTGTTGCTCCACTTCTTTATGGTAAAATACCATACTTGATCCCAACATTTCCTTTTTAACTTTCCAGCAAATTTGACATCCTGCAACTTTATCACTGCATCAGAAATGAAGGATCATGCAGCTAAGGTTGTGGATGGTCTTTGCTTTGAAGAGATAAAACTTACACCTTTATTTTTTATTATTTTCTTGTACAAGCTTTATGTTTCTTATTGCCGATGTGTTCTTTAGCAAGATGAGAACTTTTTGTGGGTTACAAATCATGTATGAGAACAAGAGAGAGAAGAAATCAGTAGTACTGTGCTTTCCTCACACCTCAAAGAACTTCATTTCCACTAAAACTCAGGCAAGACCCAGGGGTGAAAATGAATGAGACATGATTAATAAGTAACCTTAATAAGTGTTTTACATTTACCTTTTAAGTAGCCATTAAAGTAACTCACACAAAACTGCCTTTTAGTCTTCCCTTAAAATTCCTAGTTTTCCTCTGCTCTACTCCTAGCCCTAGAGGTTTGAAAGTTATTTTGCAAACCTATGCAAGGAGGAAATATGGTCAGTTCTAGTGCTCTGTTTGTCTTTTTGCAGGTCCTTATATTTGCCAAATATAAACCAAAAACTGGCAAAAGTGCAAAGACCATCCATTTTCCACTCTGGTTGAATCACTTGAAACTAAAGAGCATTTTCTTTGGTTTCCTTGTTTTTAAAGATCTTATACTAGCTTTTCTTTTCAAGTGTGTTTTGAAGGGGAGGCCATCATCAGTGAATTCTGTATGAGTTTATTTTATGTTTGTTTATCAGATGTTTTCTGCAAGAAACTGCTAATTAATTGCTGATTGATAAAAATTAAATAGGCTGCAAGCAGCAGCTGAATCCGATGCTTTTGGGAAGAAGCTTTTCCAGGGACTGTAGGTCTAACGCATACATTGACACAGCAGGTCAATTTCATTTGCCTCTGCTCATGTGGGATTCTGTTCATTGCTCTAACACTGCCTAGACTCTGTGAAGAATACATGTGCCTCCTTATATAGTGTTAACCCTTGATGTTTCTTTTGTAATCCACTCCAGTAGTTTGTTTGTGAATATGTTGGTAAAAGACTTTATTTTTATGTGATTAATTTTGGCGGTATCATTTTGTTTATTTGGTCCCATTGACTAAATGGGGCCAGTGGCAGCCAGTTAAAAATCACTGATTTCTATGCTGTGATAAAATATTTTCCAGAGGTACAAAGTTCACCTATTAATAAAAGTGCTTGGTTTGGTTTGGGTTGTTTGGTTTTTTTATTTTATTTTCTTTCCCTCTTCAACTGAAGAAAACTACATGAAACGACTCCTTTAATTCAGACTCTAGAGGGACAGAAACCTTTACAAGAACAGCTGTTCCTTTAGTGCAGACACCTCTAATAACATCATGGGCTCAAACTCTTTCTTTTTGGCTTAATAGGAATTAAAACAGTGCCATGTCAAATTGTCACAGGTTCATAGCTATCCTGGAGATAAGTCCTCTTACAAAGTGTTCATTTTCTGTCTTAGGAAGTGTTTTGATTTTTAAGATAACACTGGGAGGCCACGGCTTTGAGAAAATATTTTGGAGCACATTTCTGTCTCATCTACTTTCAGATTCAAATTCCAAGAGGACCTAATTGTGTGCTAAAACCATGTAGGTACTTTGCGATTGAAGATGTAATTATGTATGTGTTAAAGATGTAATTATGTACTGATTGGATTGGGGACAAAGTGTTATCTGTTCACTTCCATATTTTTAAACAAAAAATGGAGAAATGAGAGAATGATTAGGCATGAGACATTTAGAGGTGTATGGGTGATTTTCTTCTGATTTGATAACCAGGCAAAAGAATAATTCCTGAAGATTTGACCTGAAAAACTTCTAAACTTTCACTCCTGAAATGGAAAGGTAATCTGTTTCCTACTTTTTTTTTTCACTTTCAAATTTAGGCAAATCACTCATCAAAATGTCACATCAAGACAGCAAAAGAAAGAATTTCAATAGTGTTAAGAAATGCTCCTCAATTGCTTTGTAAAGTTATTTTTCTTATTGACAAAAGATCAAAATATAGCATGACTTTATGAATAATTTTCATATGATGGCACGTGCATTACTTTTGGAAAAAAAGTAGTGAAACAGAATTTTTACTTCCAGATCCAGCTTCATTTTAAACCTACTCAATATTTCTCACTACTAATCTTTTTTCAGTTGTACAGATTTTCTAGAACTTAAGCATTTGAAATTAAATCATGTTTTAAAACATATATCACAGACTGAATACTTTAATTTAATTTCTGATGACATATTTTGCACATTTTTTAAGATGCAGGTCAATGTAAAAATTGTTATTCTGATTGCCTTAAAAAAAAAGTTGTAATTTTGTTTTAGGTTTTGTTGTTTTGGGGTTTTTTTAATTTTTATTTTGCTTGTTTTAGAGGCAAAAATTGAAATATGGAAAATAATACAATGGGTAATGCCTTTCTTATCACTGCTCATGTATCTTGTACAGACTACTTATTTACTAACGCTTGCAAGGTATATTTCCCTGAAAGTAAAATAAATAATAAAGCTAAGCAAGATTTTCTCTGGGGAAACACATGACCAGGTATACTTCATTTGGATGCAGAATTTACCGTTTGGATCCCAAAATGCATTTACCTATCAATCTCAGCATCAAAGTTCAGCTGGTACAAGTAACTAGCCAATAAAAAGGAGAGCCAGAGCTGGGAAGGTGTGGATTGAGAATGACTTTATGGCTTTAGTGTCCATATTTTGCCTTTCCTTGGGAAGAAAACCAGAGTTTCCAAGGTTCATTTCTTCCTGGTAGAAGACTTGTACATAACTTTGTCTCAGAACACCTCTTTCCCTCTTTAGGGCTGGTCCTCAAGGAGGATGACAATACATTACTGAGGGTTCATTAGCTCAAGCAACAGTGAATCAGAATGTTTCTGCCGGGAAAGATTTTCAAGAATATGATGGAATTATGGGATTTTCTGCCGTTTTCTCCAATGAACAAGCAAAAGATGACATGCCCGGATTCCAGAGTCTGCGACTCCTCTTTGTATTAAATAGCTACTGTGTTTTCGTTTGGTTGGGTCTTTTTGTTTCTAATACAGTGAGAAAAAAATTTTCACAACATAGAGAAGTATGGAGAAAATTACAGTTTTAGAAATTGCATTGTGCATGGTCATTTTGGTCTTTAGGGCTCCCTTGTATGCTGGCTGGTGCAGAGCCGGTTTGGGAATGAATCAGGAGCTTAATTCATTTTAGAACACAGACACTGAGCTGAGGATCAGGCAGGGTAGTAAAGGGAGAGGTGTCACCATATGCAGAGAACATTGCCTCAGAAACTGGGATCTAGTTTTAACTTACTCACTGAGGCTTCGAGTAGTCCTCGACAGATGAGGTAAACCAAAATTTTCACAGGTAGTCTTTGGGTTTGTGGGTTTTTTTTCTTTTAACTCCTTTTCCAGCTGTCTGACTTGGGAGCTCTGGTTTATAAAAACATAGAGAAATAGCAACTGCAGCTGGAGTCCCTGAAATTTATCTTATTTTGAACATATATTTCTAAATAGCACAAAGCTCTCTGGAAATTCAGACCCTATTTCTTCAAACAGGACATTCAAATTAATAAATATTTATCTTTACTCCTCTGTGCCTAAATTCCCCCTTTTATATTGGGAGTAATAACATCTGTCCATATTGTCCCTGCCAACTTACACACTGGAGGAAAGGAATTATCCTGTTGTGAGAACAGGGCTCCAATGACACCTGTAAAATGCAAAACATATGTTTTACATGCAAAGGAGTTCCTGGCCTTCCCTGTCTTAAAAGAAGACTGTTGTTACCCAGGACAGAAATTTGGAGAAGAAAAGTCCAGTTCTTGAGGCTGTAGGAGAGGTTCTCCTGGCAGGTGCTGGATGTGATTGCTTGAGTCTCTTGAAATTAATGCAAATCTACTGACTTTGGCCTGGGTTCAGAGAAGGGGTTTCATCCTAATGCTTCTAATTCTTGTTTAGTGACATGGGTTGATGAGTTCCTGTTGAATATACTCTTTTAATCAAATCTTTGATTGTGAATGGTCTAGCTGCAGCTGACTGCAATGGTTCAGGGAAAAGGGTTTTAAAGTTCCCTATGGAGAACTTTTGGTGTAATGTCCCGTTTCATCCCCTCCTGCTATAAACCCACGTGCTGCCGCAATGGCCACGTAATGAACAGAAAAGGAGTCATTGTGCTATCTTTACCAAAGTTGTATGGCACTTCACTCTGAGGATCTAATTATTTTAAGAGTGAAAAAGAGGACTAAATAAAGCTCCAGAGAAATACTTTACATGTTTTAGAAGAGAATGATTGCATGTCCATTTTGCTTAATGAGCATACTTTATAAAGATGGGTTTGAAATTCTTTATCGACCTCACTGGAGGTGAAAATCACTAGTTAATTTACAGAACAAGTGTTTGGGTAGCAGCCATATGATGAGCAACTTTTGTCTTCAGAAAACTGAAGCTAGTAAAGAGGATTAAAGTTTTTAAAAAGTTGCCTCCTTTGTTTTGTGATGTTGTTCAGATTTAGAGTGCTCACATATCAGGGAATATATGATTCATCTTCTCTCCGCCTGTACTTCTACTTTGCAATAGCCACTCTGTAAAGTTAATACCTAATGGCTTGTCTTATGCTCTGCTAATATACAGTAGTGTTCAAGTAGTGCTGAGATCAAGGAAGGAAGGGACCACATCACTTCAGTCAACATGGACAATGAAAATAAATTCTGTTGTTGCCCAGCACCAAATGAAGAGAAGCAAAAAACAGCTGAAAGCAGAAGGGAGAAAAACATGTGCTCTGTTTCATTACAATCTCCAGTGTCAGAAGTACAAAAATTACACTTTTCTCCCTCTGAAGCAGGATGGTTGACTCTGCATGTTAGGTTTATCTCCCTAAAGATTTTGCAAAGGTGTTTTGCAAAACCCAAATAAAAATAGTGCAGACCTAGGATAATTTTAGCTATGTTATTAAAACTTACGTAATTTTTTTCTGGCCAAAAGACGTCCTCTTTGTCTCATCTCTGTAACAGACAAAGGTCAGTTTTGTAAGATCAGATTTAATGGTAACCAAGCTTTAATTTAACCTGAACTACATAATCCAGAAATTATTCAAACATACCTTAGATTTGCAGTCCCTCAGATAAGTATCTCTGTGATAACGGGATGGTGATGCTCTGATACGATGATTAACTGGTGTTCAACAAATTAGAGACATGCACGTGTATTTGTATGTCATATTCACATGCTTCTTATTTTTTACTTTAGTCTTAATCCCCAGCTACTCATGTCTATATGATTGTGTCATTTTCCTCTCTGTTTTGACATGAAGTGAGATCTTCCTTTGCCAAAGGTCCTTGGGTGCAGAAAAACCCACACACTAAAGCCTAGCCATTGCATTCAATATGGGCGGTGTCACTTCAGTTTCTTGTTGCGTGGTCTTCAGATCTCTGGTGGGATCCTGGTGCCCTGTGTTCTCCACCTCACTGTGGCCTTTCTTGCACAGAGCGCCAGCAGCAGTGCTGGAGTGTCTTCTCCAGGGATTACATGGGCTGCAGTGAGAACCCATACCGGAGTATAAATAAGTGTGGATCTGCAGGATCTACAGGGTGTGTGAGGCAGGAGGAGAGAGGGTGAGTGGGCAGCTGCTGTGTGTATTCCAGGTGGAATGTATAAACAGACGTACAGAAGTAGACTTTGGCTGTAGCAGGTCATTCTCCTATGGCAACTTGTTTCCCAAGAAATAATTGAAGGGACACAAGGTTAGAGCCATTCTTCCTCAGGTTTGATCACTTTGGTCTAAGTAGTTATATGGATGCATTTAAAAGGTCATACAATTAGAGAAAAAGCAGATTTGAAAAATCTCCAAAAGATTTGCAAAATGCAGAAATTCCACTCACATTTGCTCATGTTGCCAACTGTAAATAAGCAATGTTGATGCTAACTTTTGGACCACATATCATGCCTGGATCTACTGCTCTGGACTGGGACCATCTGTAGTTTCTGTAAGTAAAACACCCGTTTTATGCTGCGATGTTTTTGAAGTACAGTCTTCTACCCTTGCTATGGGCCCTTGTTTCGTAAAACTACTTGGAGCATACCATGTTTGGGATATTTAATATGTGATGAATTTTTTTCCTGATGTTTGAAGTTCTGTTTAAAATCAGTTCATGTCTATCAAAGCAGTTAATGAAAAACACATTCAGGTTTTCTGATTTTACACTTTGTGAAATTGTTTTTCATATGCTCCAGATATACTGCATCTGCTCCCTGCAGTTTTACAGTGCAGAGAGCTGCTAATAAAATGTTATTGTGACAGTTCAGTCACAATATAAAATTCTTACAGCTTTTAAACATCTAAAGATGTTTAATTGGTTTATAATGAGTATTTTGGTGCTTAATTTTAATAGGGTTTTTGAAAATGTGTTATCTTGTAAAACAAACTGAAATAATGAGCTTTAATTGTGGATGCTTTGGATGCTAGAAATTTCATCAGTGTTGCTGTGCAGCTACTGGCTTATTCTTTTAAGAGTACTGCTAAGAAAGTTTTCTAGGAAAAAGTCAAACCACAGCAACAACAAAATATAAAATCTTAGCAGTAAAATATCTGATAAAAAAGCCAAACGTGCAGTAGTACTAGAAGTAATGAATAAAGCTGGACTTAAAACATAGATTGGCAAGACTATTACGTGCCCTTAAGTTTAGGCAGCCAACCAAACCCGACAGCAGGATCTTATTTTGTTAGTAAATCTAACCACTAAGGAAAAAAGGCCAAAGATCTTGATTTGACTTTTTTAGTGTCCCACATGATGTCAGCACTTTAAAACTGCGCAGGGCCAGCAGCAGCATCCTGCTGCTGAGCTATACTTCATCCACCCAGCCCATGTGGCACATGTGAGAACAGCACAGCCCCGCACTGATCTTGTTGGCACCTCCAAGGGCAGCTGGGGCTCTGCAGCTGGGACAGCCAGCTGGAGCCAGTTTGTTCCTCTTAGCTTTTGTCCCAGTCTGTTACTTTGTTGTTTAGGTCATAATGCCACATTTTCTGGTTATCTGTGTACCTTTCTGCTTCAGCCTGCACATATTTCAGGTAAGTCATCTGAAGAGCTGTTATTGGTTGTCTGCTTTCTGCTCAGGTGGTTGTAAGCTGAGAGACATGGTGGAATCCTGCCTCCATCATTTTTCATCCTGGTGGAATTCAGACCCATTATTTTTCTCGCAAAAGATTTTGCTTTGTCTCCTGCTTCCAGCCAGAACAGGGTCAATTTTAACCCTGTCCTGGCTGGAACCAGGACACTGACATGAATCACTGCACTCACATTCCATATTTAATCTAAATAGGAACTATGAGTGGAGTATCAGATAAGTCTATCTTTGAAAAGAGACAGATGCTCTGAAAAGTAGATAAGGGACATGCTTAAAGGAGTTCAGTAATTGAAAATAAATGTGTCAGATATCACAGAGTGAAACAACAAAACGGAAAGGAGCAAACTAGGTGTAAATCTGTGGGTGACTGTTTCATCTGAGAGTGGGAACTTTTTCATAAGTGCTTTATATTGTTTCTACCTGACCACACGATATAGGGCACCTTTTCTGTGTAGCCTAAAAGTCTGAAAAGTCTCACTTAGAAATGGAAATCAGAACCCTTTTTTTTTTTAAATTACGTGAATAAAACATTTGGCATTTTGAAATTTTTTTACTTTCTACACAAAAGTATTTAAAGGTATTCTTCTTGGATCCCCACACAGTTTTGGTTGAAGATAGAGCAATGACTTTAATTTTATTATTTTGAAAACAAACACAGTGCCTGTACACCTAAGTACATGAAAATTTTAGAGATATCCACACCTCATCTGTAGAACGTTTTATAATGCTACTAAATTCATATATTTTGAAAATTACTGGAAGAGGAGAAGAGTAATCCAGTTGGCCTTTATGTCAACTGTGGGCTTGACAATAGAAGAAACTATAACACAGGGAATGCAGAATAAGTATGGTAGTGAAGAGTGGGTGCAGGGTAGAAGAATTAATCTTCCTTTATGCAGTCTCTACAAAAAACTTTCAAGTATGACTTTTTGTGTCACCTGGAGATCAGTCTTTCAATGACAATTCTTTATTTCCATTTGACTTTTAAGTACATAATTAATTATATTTTATATTAATACTATCAGGTAACATAAATACCACAAAGCGTTGGAAAATAAATTCTGAAATAAGTTTACTTGTTTCTAAGCAATGTCCCTACATTTTATTTTAAAGAAGATTTGAACCTCCTTTCATTGCAGTTATTCACAGAAATGTATATTTATGCTGTGTTACCTCATGGCTAGGAGAAGAGATGCAGGCCCAAAATGTAAAACTGAAATATATTGCTGTGGGTGGTTTTTAAAAGACATTGATTTTTATTCACCATCTGTCACATTGGTTTGCAGCCAATATCCATCAGTGAGCTGTGCGATTAATGGCGTATTGAAGAAACAATGAACAATTTCACAGTTGTTTAAGTTGCTTTATTTCTCCTTTTGCATTAGTTTTATCATCCTACAGCATCTGTTGTTAATATTAAGCATAATAAGTGTGCTGGATGTTGCACACATTGCTATCAATAGTAATAATAAAAACATAATGCATCACAGGCTTCTGAAAAAGTAAGACAAAGCCTCTCTGCCTATAACTTCACACATTCTTTGCTCTCTTGAGGCTGTTCCAGAGACACATGTGGCTCCTTGGGAGCCAAGGAAAGCCAGCAGCATCTCTTGTACAAATGCTTCAGCTCCAGGTCTATCCCCTGCCCTTTGACTCCAGCTGCAACCCACATGTTGTTACCTGACAGGTTTTCCAAAATCTGAGCATCTTTATCCAGTGAAACTCTTCCTGCACTCCTCAGCAGAAATTTACTACTTATTCGTAGTATTCCAGATTTCTTAATTAATAAAACACAAAGGGCAAAATCGTGGTAGTTGATACACATATCACTGATATAACAGCAAATAATGATGCAATACTTATTAGAAGCCTTGTTGATAACAGATGGAATCCCTAGCAAGTATGAAAGATTAAATTTTCCAGAGTGACTGCATGCAGCATAAATTACAAAATATCCCAAACTGTCCTTCCATGTTCTTTTCCATAATGCCTTCAGTTTCCTCATTGTGTGTCTGAGCAGCAACAATCACGTAAAATATTTCTGTCTTCAGTTGCCCCACCTGCTTTACACTGCAGATAAATCATATAGAAACCTCGGTGTTACTCAGTAGCTTCAAAAATGTCAGCAAGCTTTTGGAGTTTCCATAATTTTGGGGGATTTGGAGAATAATGCTTGAAAATGTTTTCAAAGTATATTCAGACCCTGTAAGATTCATAAAAGCAAACAATCTGAGATGATAGAAAGGTTTTTTTATTGAAAGTTGGCCTGTGGACTATTAGAACATGCATCACTTTAACTAGAGGTAGAGTTTATCAATTCAGGCTCTTTTATAACACTAAATCTCTGGACTCCAAAATATCCTAAAAAGTTGCAAATCTTCTGCCTTTCATGGTACAATGTAGTTTTGATAAGCAAATCAAATGTAAGACTGCAGATAGGAATTTTCATAATCCTTCATCATATTTAGCAATCATCTGAACAATATGAAGCTGTCAAGCACTGGATTTCTGTCTCCTCTCCCAGAAAGAAAAGAAAAGGTTTCTAGTTTTGTCTGTGTGCATGTGTCTGTGCTTCCCTGCAGCTCACTAACAAAAATAGATTCTAAAAATTTGATACCTAGAAAAGAATATGTCTTCATACACTACCCATCAGACCGTGTCCAAAGCCACTAGAGAATGATCTATTGAAGGGATTGACATTATTACTGACAAAATCACAATCTTCTCTTTAAATTTTTCAGAACTGGAAGTCTGCCCCACAGAATTTTTTTAGAATAGAATTCCAATATTCCAGAAATTTCAAACTCCATAAAATCATAAAGGGCACAGGGAAAAAGTGATTCGGGGACTATTGATTTGCTGTCTTTCTCAGTAAAAGAACAGGGGGCATCAAAGGGAACCAAAAGGAGACCTATTCAAAACACACTTTCAAAAGCTTGGGATGTGGATGGTTTGGCTGTAGAGTGTTGTGATGCTAGAAGTTTACATGGGATCATCAGAGCCTGGACGAGTCTAGGAAAAATCAGCACATTAAGAGTTTCTGAATAGACAGAAGCCACATTGGTCTTCCACGTCCTGGGATCCATGACTACGCTTGGCACATCCAGCATAGTCATGTGCTCACCTGTGGCTATGTTCCCCTTCAGCCACTTGCTCCTGGACCCAGTTAGGGAGAGGATATTGAGTGTACAGACCTTCAGAATCATTTGCTGTGGCCTTTCAGTCTTACCTTCCTTCTAGTAATTCTAAATTGTGCTGAAACTACTGATGTTGCAAAATTTCCAAATAAGCTAAAATACGTCTTTCTCTTGTATAGAGAACTCTTACTTTTTATCTGAATGTCTATATATATCATACATAACCTAGGTTATCTTTTATGGGCCGACAGCACCTACATAGGTGAATAATAATTTCTAAAAATGCTGTAGGAATATAGAAGCATTTATTTTGTTAAGAAGTTTCCATTCATTTTACTTAGACTCACACTGAAATGCAAAAGATTGTATGCTCACATCATTAGGTACAAAGTTAAAATCAGTACTTAATAGAGTAATAAGGTAAGAAAAAATTGATCGAGATGACTATGTAGAAATTAAAACTTGCAATTATTATATCAAGCTCTTTCATTACAACTAACTGAATTGTACAATTCATTTAAATCTTTATAAAACTGCACATATTGTCAGAATTATTTGGTGTTGGTATCCTTTAGATCAGACTTATTATCAGGGTCAATTTTTTGGTGTAACTGTGTATTTGGAGGTGTCAAAACTGCCTAAACATGAAACCTACCATTTGTGTCCAGCTTCAAAGTGGAGGGTTTTTTTCAGACCCTATGGGACAAGACCTTTTCCAGGCTGTGATTCAGAGCAGGATCCTGAATTACTTCTTGTATCCTCCCCATCATTCAGTGGCTATAGAGTGAAATTAGTCACCTCAACCTTGGCACATGGACTGAGTTTTTCATGTGAATATGTCTTTACGCCATTTTCCTGAGTTACTCCACACCATCCCTATTTGTTTCAGAGGCTAAATTGCCCTAGGTTCTGCTAGTGTAAGTCTGTAAATTATTATAATCAGGATTACTGTGGAAAGGTCCATGAATCCTTCACAGCAGGACTTTCCAGCTGTGCTTGTTCAACTCCCTTCACAATCAGGCCTGATTCTTGCCTCGAATTTTTAGGCGCTGTAACAATACAGAAAGTAATGCTAATAACATTTAGCTGTTGCCTCCAGATGCTGAACACAGGAGGCAAGGTTCTGCATGCAAGAAGTACTAAAAAACACCATTTTCCTAGGACAGCAGTGACAGGTCGTTGAACTCATGTGTTCCCAGACCAGAAAAGAACAGAAGAACGCTGAACAGGGGAAGAGAAATCAGAAAACAGTGTGGCTGAAAGACTTCAACCAGTTTTTGTTTCCCACTAAGCTGCAAAAAGTACCATCACTGGTGGGATCTGGGGAACCATAGCAGTTTTCTGGTATGATGCTGAGTGAAAAGACATTCACAGACTTTTACTACACTTTTTGGAAAAGTCCCTAGTGCTGAGTAAGAGTGCTTTCTGTTAAGGTTGTTGCAGCAGCTGCTTGCAATTCTGTTCATTCAAATGTAACCAGCAGGTAAGAGAATAATCATCTATCAGCCTCTTGCTTTCTTTGCCAGGTATGAAAACAACAGTTTATGATATGTACAATGACCCTTCTGGTTGAATTAGCCAGAACAACCTGCCTCTGTTTCAAACCAAGCAATTAGCAGCTTTCATTTCTTGATCAGCAGAGGAAGCTCACCAGCAAGGCTTAGAATGTCAGCTACACAACAGAGCCAAAAACCCCAAAATGGTCTGAAAAAGTCTGCACATTTTTTAAGAGGGACTCAACCATTCTTGTCTAAATAACAGGACAGAAAATGGCTCCATTTTTCTCTAGTTTGTAGCACATCAGTACCTCTTCGAGCACTTAGGATAGCTCTTTACTCTTGCAGGATGGAAACATTTCTCTCCTTTTCATGACTCTTAGCAGACTTACGCTCTTCAGTATCTGCAGGCTGAGAACAGCTTTACAAGCATGCACAGGAAGGCAGAAAACTTGCAAGATCAGCCAGCTCTTGGGCACTGTACACAGTTCTGAGAGTGAACCCAAAATTCTGAATCACAGCTGTAGCAGTGGTAGGTGAATTGCAAATCAGCTTCCAGCATCCTGGTTTTACTGTTGTGTTTAAGAAAGGCAACCATTTGTCTCCAGCTTGAGACAGTTGTAGAAAACAACATAACTCACTTTCCAGTGGCTTATACAAACTTCTTTTCATTTACCACATTCATTTTCATCATCTCCAACTGGCCATATATCTCCAACTAAAACTAAGTTCAAACTTCTCTACAAAACTCAGACAAAACTACAGAGTTGTCATAGTTTTAGAAGGACACTGGTGGGTTCCTCTGCATTTACTTGTTTTGTTGTGAAAATTATGACTTTCGTTTCAATTTCCCGTTCTTTACTGGGCTGTGTGTTCCACACTGTAAGACAAGAGAAGAACATCATGTCTTGGGAGCATGAAATCATGTGACCCCTTTCTCTGAGAGCCTCCAGCCTGACATGCAGAGGGGTGTACCAGCACTGGCTGTTTCATGGAATCTGAAAGACACTGGCTTGGCACTAGGAAGAGAATTTCTAATATCAGAGCTCACTAGAGATCATTCAAGGATGCTACATCAATGATCTTAATGATACCTTAATGATCTGAATGATCCCCTCCTAGCTGCCAGAAAAATTGGCCAGTGCTGGACACCCTCTTTCTAATGAAACCTCAGTCTATCTCCATATGCTTTCCTTCAAAGGAAACTGTTTAATTTCACATTTATTTTATTCCATAGCAGGTAGTCTTGGAGAATAAGTGAGACTTTGAATCAGTCAAGTTATTTCCAAATATGATTGAACCAAACTGTCATGGATTAGTGTTAGATACTCAGGATTCTCCTACTTTTTGGTCTAATGACATTGAAAGGGACAACAAGAAATTAAACAATACTTTGACCAACAAAGACTGAAGCACATCATTTTGAAATGTTTTATGCTCTTCAGGTTTTCTTTTTCTATAATTTTTTGTCAGAAAATTTTCTTCAAAAGTGTTCAAGCAATTTATGAAGTAAAACGGAATCTCCCTTTTTGTTCCTTTTTTTTTTCCTAGAAGTTGTGATGCCAAAATCTTTGGTCTTCCAGTCTTCCTGGCTTATTGACATGCTCCAGCTGGTGAAAAAAGCTGAAATCACAACTGCTTTATTTTAAGCGATGCATTATAATAAGAGTACGTTGTCTGAGATTGTACGCTGTCTGGAGGTGTCAATAGGCTTGTTGGGTGTTAATACAGATTGAAAGTAGAGCCATACATTTTCTTGGTGTTTGCATTTACAGGTGTGAACTAATTTACTAAATAGTCCAAGAACAAATCAGCAGCAAATGATGTAACTGCAGATCCTGAGCTGCACTGTCATATTAATACTACTGGATGACTCTCTTCCTGCAAAGACAGAAGCATGCACCCCAACTGGGGACGTTTATGCCCCAGTAAAAAGCTGTATTTGATTTTTAAAATGTACATAAGGGTCATATAAATATATCCTGGCAACTAAATACCATTGGAATAAAAGCACTTTATTTCTGACAAATAAATCATTGTAGAGCCTGCATCACCAACTAGTAAACAGAAGTAAATATATCTTCAAACCCTATACTTTTTTTATAAAGTACAAATTCTGCCATTTTCTTTCTTTTTAAGGCATGCTTATCTGTTGTAGACAAAAAGAACTGGAAGATTTTCTGCTTTGAAGATATATCCATTTTGTTTGCATGAGTCCAAGAACATTTGGAGCTTATCAAGGCTACATCAAAGAGTTTATCATGTTCATGCATCAAAAAGATGGTGATAGAGATGCACTTTTAAAAGCAAAGCCTGTAGCTTCATTTTTGTGTTTATATTTGAATAGGACTTTCAAAAGGGGGAAAAAGTACAAGAAAATGTAATCTTTTCTGTGAAAGGAAACTACTTCTCTTTAAAATTACTTTTCAATTCAACTGAAAATTAAATACATCTATTTAAAATAAAGGATTCCAATTAGGAATAGCAAAATCCATTCAGCATTCTATGATTAATTTGAGCTTTGAAGAACTGTAAAAAATGCTTTTTCCTTGAGACATGAAAGAATATTTCATCTTTCTGTTTAAAGAAAATCAAACTTTAACTGTCTCTTTATCCAATCCGTAGTCTAAAGAGGTCATGTGAGTGCAATCCTATGATACCCTGCAGTGTCCACCAAAGCAACGTTATCCCATGTCCTGTACCAACTCACTGCCTTGTAAAGACCTTTTCTCTTCTATTCTTTTACTTGAGAGGGTTACAGCCACTAACTCCAAAGCCTCTTCTTTCCCAAGAGGGTCATTGCACAAAATTGAGTCAAACGTCTCAGAGTTCCATTTTTTATTTTCCGAATTTTGCTTTCTCATCCATTACTGCCTTGCAAAGTCCTGTCAGTGTTGTTTCCATTAGTGATGGGTTAGTGTGTTGATTCAGGCAATCACTTTCAGTTTTACTACCTATTGAGGTTTATAAGGAAGCATTAAACAACTGATCTCAGTAGACACATGAATGCTGAGTGGGCAAGGGTTCTTTTTGGCCTCTGTCTCTAATCCCTAATGCTGTTTGAGATCTCAAGACCTTGATAGCAACATGATTGTGAATAAATTCTGTCAACTTCCTGAAGGAAAAGCAGTCCTGGAAAGCATGTCTAGGTGCTAAAAGTGCTTTCCTAGTACTGCCAGTATTCAGAAGCTGTGTTTGCAAATAGAAATTATATCATTAAAAATTTGTAATTATTTGTTGGGCTACAATTAAATTATAGTACTTATTTTTGCAGGGTACTTCAGTGGCCAAAATTACTTATATAAGGGTTATTTTACTGTTTAGTAAGCACAATAGCTCACATTTTGCTTTTAGCTTGGGAACCCCAAATCCACTGGCTGGACTGGCTCCATTCATATTGTCCATAAGCTACCACTGCTGCTCACTGGAAGAGACCTAAAAGTTGGCTAAATGACCTTTGGTGTGATATTGGTCAGGGAGTTATTCTATTCTTATGTTTATGTCATGGTGTCAGTTTATATCATCTTTTTATTTGTGTGAGGAGACAAAATAGTGCTATTGTTACCCTCAGATCCACTCTAATGTTTTTTCATAAAACATTAGCATTAATAATTTAATGCACATTTAGCTAAAGAAATTAATTAAATTACACTGTAAACTAAGAAATCTAATGCATATCTAAGTTTCAACTCTCCAGAGAACTGACACCACTGTAATTAATGCTATAATTTCTCTCATTTTCCATATCATTGGGTACAGAACTTGTCACTAATTATCACAGACATATAGCATGGTGATAAGTAGAAACAGTGCATGATTCTCAGCTTGTTTCACACTTTCTGCTCTCAAATGAATCCATTTGACTCCTCTGGAAAATCCAGATTCAAAGATTTAGTTCTGAACATCTTGTTGCTACTAAGAAGCTGCAGATGGATGGTATATCACAACATTCTTGTCTGCATAGCTTTTACTAATGGGCAAGTAAAATGCCATTGATGTTTTCTTTTTTCTGTTTGTCTTTACTTGCACCCTCGTTTCAAGGCTGCTACTTGGTCGTGATGGTTGGGCAGGCTACAGCAAAGAGCAGTGTAGTCACCCTAGAGCAGGGGTTGTAGGGCACAGACTTCACAGGATGGTGATAAGCGAAGACCTTTTATTGTAAAAAATCCAGGGTTCTTAAACTGTTACATTGTTATGAGTTTACATACTTGTGAGGCACAACAAATGTGTTTAACCAACCACCATAAACCAGGATACGAATACGCTTCAGGTGTAACCAATCACTAACCCCACAGTGTCAGCACTTATTGGTTCTAACAATTGTTTTCCAGCTATGTAACTTGTTTTTCACCTCTAGTTCAGTTGAGTCATTCCCAGAATGCTCTCTGGTTAGCCGAAGTAGCAGCAGTGAGCAAGGATTTTACAAGGGCAACAAGGCCCTCACTTTGCAAGGCCTTTCTGCACCGCAAGACCCTAGCAGCCTACAAGCACTTCTAATTTTTTTGTCCCACTTTTTCAGATTAAGGATATCCTGAGTTTCCCTGGACACTCTGAAGGAGGATTCCAGTGGAGACAGCTCAGCTTATATATGATGCTGTTTTTTGAGGAAACAGCCTTGCCTTTCTGTCTTTTCTGATGCACCAATCCTGCTTTTAGAGCAGTGACAATACTGCTGGAGCTGTCGTTTCTGCAGCTCCGGACCTCCAAAACAGAGAAGGTGAACATGCATACTTGTGTTTGCAGATTAGTCCATAATTACAGATTCTTGAAAGGTTTAGCTGTAGCTGTCATGCTGCCATGTGTTTCTCTGTTTAGTCATGACATACAGTGCTGGCTCCGCATTCAAATAAGCATCAAGTAAGCATCAAGGGGTCGCCAGCAGCCCCCAGGCTTTCACTCCAAAGGGAAAGAAAATATCCACAATGCTCCAAGACTCCCAAGCAGCAATTACCCGGGATGGAGGTGGAGTCTCCAAGTCACCTCAGTCTCCTCTGTGTCCTGTTTTGGCACATCACGGTTCCCTTTTGTGTACTGTCTGAGCTTCCTGAAGGTAAAACCACAGCCTATTTTCTGCATCATAAAGGCAAGGCAGTTTAACAGGTCCATTTTCAGTGAAACACTATTGTTAGCAAGGGAATTTGGTGCTTCAACTGAAACAGTTTTTGGACCTCTTCCACTGTCCCTTAATAAATGAGAGTACTTAAGCTGGTGGTCAGTCATAACCTCTGCTGGATTTGCACAAAGATCTTCATCTATGAGGTCAATTAAAGTGATGGTTTTACAGAGAAACTCTTTTCAAGTATGGACTGAATTCTCAGCAGGAATTACAGCTTATTATGAAATGTTAATGTCTCTTTGGTTAGGGAGCTGGATTTGTGTCAGATTACTTCTTCTTGCAGAGTTTCAGACTGCCAAATACCTGCTACACAGGGATGGGCTTCCCTCAAATGCCACATGAGTTTATTTAGAAAAAAAAAAAAAAAATTAGCAGAAACATTTATTAATATAAACAAAAAACTCTCAAAGATGTGTTGTATATGTTCCAAGCTAGTAAACTCAATAGTTGCCCATTAGGCTTGAGTGTACCCAAGGCAATACAGAAAAATGCAGTTACATCTCCATCTTTCTCGTGTGCCTTAGGATCCCACAAAATCTAACTTGGAACATATTTTTGGCACATAGTACTGAGAGGAGAATAAAACCACCCCTAGTAATTGCTTGATGTTTGTACCTCCGCCCTCTGTCCTAACACTGTTGTTATACCATGGCTGTAGCAAGATGCCGTACCAGCACATCTGGTAGGGACAGTAGTCTGGCAAGAATTACACAAGCTTCATAAACAGGTCAAGACAGCAGTAAAAAATGTGTATCATTGTATTTGGCATGAAAGAGTGTTGTGGCTTAACCCCACCTGGCAACTAAGCACTAGGCATCTGCTTGTTCAACCTTCCCCTGGCTGTATGGGGGCAAGAAAATTGGAAAGGAAAAAGTGAAAAAACTCCTGGGTTAAGAAAAGCTTAATAATACTAATACTAATATGAATATTAATATGAATACCAGTAATTAAAAGGGAAATAGCAGAGAAGAATAAAACTCAAGAAAGACAAGTGATGCAAATTAAAGTAATTGCTCACCACCAACTGACTGATGCCCAGCCAGTGCCTGAGAACTTCTGAACAACCTTCCCCCTGGCTTTATATACTGATCCTGATGCCATAGGGTGTGGAATATCTCATGGTCAGTTGGGCTCAGCTGTCCTGGTTGTGCCCCCTCCCACCTCCTTGTGTACCCCCAGCATCCTGTCTGGTGGGGTGGTGTGAGAAGCAGAAAAGGTCTTGACTCTGTTAAGCACTGCTCAGCAATAACAAAATAATCGCTGAATTACCAACACTGTTTTCAGCAGAAATCCAAAACACAGCTTCAAAACAGCTACTGTGAAGAAAATTACTTCTACCATAGCCAAAAACAGTGCAAAGTGTTTCCCAATAGGCTTGACCAGTTCAGCTACGTCCAATAGAGCTCTTGAGGTCTTGTATTTTTGAAATCCAAAACTGAACTTCTTATGTGGATTGTAAGCAGTTTTTATTTAGTCATTGAACTTAATTTCACCTTTCATCAAAAATTACCTCCAAGAGGAAAAGGCTTTTGACCACATTTGACTACGTCCATTCAAGCTGAGTACTGATTTGTCGCACTGTTTTCCTCATTTGTCTTTACTGACCTGCCCAAGAAATAAGTGAATGAGCCTACAGTGCTGCTGTACAAGTAGAGGGGGTGAGAAAGTCAGGGATATGTTTACAGCCAGAGTTTGTAAGTATAATATGTCATTTCTGCTTAAGGTCAGAATTTTTTTTTAAATGGGCAGCATTGCAACATCTTGGTACTTTTAAATCTTAAACCTCCTCCTTCCCCAGCACAAATAGATTATTAAGAAATCAATTGTGAAACATAAACCCTGTTCTTTTCCATGCCTGTTTGCCTGTTCTGTTTGTTACACATAAAGCCCATGGCTCCTATTTAGCTATACTCATGCAGTGAAGATCGATAATGACATCAATAGCCAAAGGACATTTACCCATCTAGAATGAACAAAAATATTTGAATTTTTTTGGCAAGCACTGTGAGAAACATTTCTCTTTTAAATTCTCTGTGCTTCCCTCTAAAAATGTAGATGAATTCTGTGCAAAGATAATGACAAAATTAGTTGAAAAATACCACTACAACATCTTACATAATCTAGTGACCCTTGCTCCTTAGTTCACAGTGCTGTGTGTATTTGCAGCATATGATCAAAAAGAGAAATTTTCAGACTCTACCATTCTGACTTTTCCCATCTATTTTAGAAACATGCAAAAATTTTCTCTTGGAGCCTCTTACATCTTAAAGCACGATTTCAAGCCAGTGACAGTTTCTTGTGGTCCCTCACTGCCCCCAAATCACACACACAGAATGATGATCACTGCAGTGCTGCCTGCATTTTATATTACAGCCAGGTTCCTACAGAGAAAATCCACCCTGTCTGTCAAGAAAATAGATCTAGGTTATGCTTTCTGTGAAAAAGTGAGAGTGAGAGCAGTGGGAGAACCATACAGAAGACAGAATGGGCTTTTAAGTGTTTTTCTGCAGTGGTACAGGTGTGTGTGTCAAGCCTCCTACCACACAGCAGCTCAGACATGCACCAATATGAGCAGACTACCCCAGGCTCAAATATGGCTTTGCTCACAGCAGAGCAATCAGTGCATCAGAGTCTGGCTTTAATATTCATTTTAAACTTTTAAGACCCATAATGAGAAAGTTACAAAGACCAGCCATGGAAACTTGTTTTAAATTGAATATATAGATTTATGATTAAAAAAACTGCACAGTCATATCACTGGTAATGTATCTTATTTGTTTCTCAATTAAGAAAACACATAAATACAAACTGTTCAGGAACAGAGACTTGTTCCATGTTTTTATATATACAACGTCTGAAAGATCAATATCTTGAAGATTTCACAAGCTTGGATAAATGCACAAAACCCAGAGTTTATTAGATTTAGTTCTTATTCAGAAACAGGTACCCAAGCAAGTAAAACAATCACTTAGTGTGCCATAGTTTTATGAGTAGTTTTAATCTTTTTATTTATTTATTTTGAGGACTACTTTTTTCATTCATTCATTACCACAAAAGGGTTAATGAGAGTGGCCAAGCATCTCGTGTCAGTCCTCTGAAGGCACCTCTGTCTTCATGTCCCTTTCTCAGGCACTCAGCATGGCAATCCACTTGCTGCTCCCAGCCAAAGTAATTCTGCAATACACTTGTCAAGACACTTGTCAAGACCATCTCTGAAGAGCAGAATGGAATCCTGCTCATTCATGAAAGTGAGTCTGAGGAACAAACTGCCATGGTCGGGTTTGTTTTGGTTGTTGATTATTCAGAAGTCATTGCATCATGACCAAAGCAATCCTTTCTCTCAGCTGCAAAATTACCCAGAAGTGATTTCTGTCCAATAGTGAGAGTTGGAAAGAAAGCAGAGGGTCTCAGATGAAGAAGCCTCCTCAGACACCCTGAACATCCTGACTGGGTGATGAGGGATGCTAAAAGATCTCTCATTCAAAGGTAACATCTGACAAGCTCTAAAATAACATTTTCCAAGGTGACTGCCAGAAACTTTGAAGGATTTTTCAAGCTAATATACAGATATAAATCTTGGAGACGATTTTTGTATTCTGTAAATAAAGGCATGAAATTCATTCTTTGAGAGGACAAATATAGCTTGCCCTTTATTTTTGCTTTTTGGTGGGTTTTTTGTTTCTCTTCTATTTTTTTCTCACAGTAGGGTGACTAATACCTGCAGCTGATCCTGTGGTAATGTGTCTGTGCCACCAGCGAGATGACAAAGGTGAGATCAGACATGGACTGACAAACAGACCCAACCATCTTCTCTGCAGTCTTTATGCGTCACACAGCAGTGTGATCCACCTTACCTGCCAGCACACTTTCCCACCAGCATTAGGGTTGCCCAGCATGACTACCCCATGTCAAACTCCATCACTTTTCTAGTCTAAGATATGTTGCTTAATCATTTTACACGTTTTTAAAGCAGCTCTTAAACCATTATATTGACTTCCGTCTACAATATGCAGACACTAGAAGACCAAAATTGAAATGGCAGAAGGATGGATCAGACAAGCTCCAGGACTGGCTCCTCCTCATAACCAGTATTGGACAAGTGCTGAACAGCTGAGACTCACTGCAGTTTCAGCTGGTGCTTAAACAGCTGGAAAAATGATGACGAGCTGTTGAAGAACATGAGATGCTCAGCCAGCTGCAATCCTTGTGCAGGGGAGCAGTGAGAGTGTGATTTATCCTGTGGATCCACAGGCCATTCCCCGTTAGGAGACGGTCTGGAGGCAGAGCTGCTCTCTACAGCTTAGACATTGATCCACACTTCCATGGGGCAATGGATAAGATTTGCAGGAGGATGACAGGAGCAGCAACAGGGACACTATAGGACCTGGCTGGGGCATCAAACAGCGTGGTAGGTTCTTTGATTGATGAAAAGCTTTCTCTCAAAACTGATTTTGACGTGAAATTAAGTTTTCAGCAAAACAGTACTTTTGCAAGTACTGCCTGTGTTCTGCAGGCAGCTTTGATTTCTTTATTGCTCAAAAGAACTACTTAGAAGTTTCCATTTTCACAGCTAAAAATATGCCTAGAATCTTACTTTCTGGGTGTTTTAACTGAAAAAATGTATTTTCCACTAGGGAAAAAAAAAACCACCAAAATAATTTTCCTACTTTTTTTCTGCTGTCTACTTGTATTCTATTTCACCACAGAAAAAGTACATTTACTAGCTTTTCAAGGTATGTATAAGCATAGATAAAATAAATGAAAAATAGGATAAATAGAGTTTACCTTACTTACAAATAATTAAATTCTTACTTATGTAAGAAAAAAGTTCTTCCTTAGATACTATTAAATGCAATGAAATTGCCAGCCAGCCACTGTGTTACCATTAAAGGTTTGGATCACTTTTCTTGGTAATACACTTCACATTTTCCCTTAACCTTTAGATAACTGGATTACCCTCTGACTTTTCTTTTCAGAAGTTATTTAGATGATGGATAGAGTGACTGCAGTTTTCTGTCCTAAATGTTTCCATATATAGAAAATGAACAGATCAGATTCTGATCTGCTTCCTCTCACTGTCTAAATATGAATTATTTTAAAATTTGTGACTTTTTTTTACTACCAGGAGATCCAGGAGTTTTGAAGTTATTTATGCGCAAAGCAGGAGTGTATTTCCATGGGCAAGGTATACAGATGCTGCTGGCCAGGCCCTTGCCTATGTCTTATCAAGGCTTAGAGCTCTCAGGCTGTGTTGCAACAGGTTTGATTTTCAGCAACAGAACTATGAGGTGATCAGCCTGTAATTTAGAAGTATTTCTGTACTGTAGAAGGATTTCACCCACTTTTTCCATATTTATTGCATTTTTTCATAACTTTTCCCCCCTCCCACTTCATCACTGCCCCATTGGGATGCATTCTTTGACAGCTCTGCTTTCCCAGCCATGCCTACAAATGCCTTCGTAAACTTTTCTCTCTCTCCCTCATCACAGAGGGCTCCAGGCAGCAGCTAGACCCAAATTACAAAGCCAAGGGAAAAACAAGGTAAGAGCTCCAATTTTTTCACATAGGAAATCAAACAGAAATGTAACATCTAAACACAACAAGGCAGAAATATTGCTTGAAACATGTTCAAACCTGATGCAGGGAAAGCAACAAACTAAATGAATCCCTTCAGTCTTAAATGTAATCCCAGGATCCCCCTCTGGCTCACCTCAGCTCAGTGTTCCCCAGCTTCCCCATCGCAAAAGTTTAAAATCCTACTGTCTGTGCTATGAGCCCTGCTTTACACAGGGCACCTCTCTCATCCCAACCTTGGGATAAAAAGCCATCAGAAACAGGCCTTTCTAACTGGCTAACCCCCCTATTTTGGAGTTTCAAAGCAGTGTGATACTCTTTGCTATGTGTTCTATATTTTGCAGTTTTATCAGCCGAGAAAATAGAAACACAACAATCAAGGAAGCAGTCACACTGTATTTGATACAACAAAGAAACAAAAATCCAGCATATTATTGAAAAATGACAAAAATGTGGCACAAGGAAAATACACTGAAAACAGCCCTTTGGATGGAAAGAAAGGTCCTGCAGAAATTGTCCAGCATGAGCACCAAGTGGAACCTGGGAATTAAATTTCCTTCTCTAGCACAGCAAGGTTATGTTATGTGCTTTGTCCAGGCCTTCCTTTCATGCAATCCGTACCAACATCAGCCCTGGGAG
Organism: Dasyornis broadbenti; assembly: GCA_013397935.1. Lineage (NCBI taxonomy): Eukaryota > Metazoa > Chordata > Aves > Passeriformes > Dasyornithidae > Dasyornis > Dasyornis broadbenti. The sequence goes on along the minus strand of VZRN01005751.1, from coordinate 1,882,001 downwards.
AAATCCTGGGCCAGCCTGTCCATGGATACTCTTCAAAAGTTAGTACTATAAATTCACTCCAGTCATTGAAACTTGGCTCTGCAACCTGTGCCAGATAACTTCCACCTATAGTTATTGTCCCATCCCTTTTCCATTTTCTGCCCACCTGGCTCCCTCTTTAGCCAGCACCACGGAGAGCAGAAGAAAGAAAAATTTAGGAGATCTCCTCAGTGCCTTTAGTAGGCCTAAGAGCAGGTGTTGGTATTACAAGCGATGGATATGGGTGTCCCTTGTTTGCCAGGTCAGCAGCAGGCAGAGCTGGGTCCTGCAGAAGTAAAGGGGTTGTCTCAGGACCCAGACTGCCTCTCCACAGATCAGGATATTGGCAAAACAAAGCAATGGGTTCCTCAGGAGGGAAGAAGATATATGACATCCAATTTCACAGCCTATTTGAGATATTGTATTTTTTCTTGAAAATGTAGGTACCCCTAATATTTTCCATCTTTCTGGGCTTGTGTTTTTTTCTAGGCAGTTCCTCATCAAAGAGTCTCTTCTGTGTCTGTTGTTGTCTTCTCTTGTTTTCTCTAATGGAAAGCTGCTCTGAACTCTCAGCCAAGATTGGGATAATAAGTACCTCCAAATGATCATTCTTTTCTTAGGTGCAGGAGGGAGCTCAGTGTTCCAGCACATAGTGTCTGCTAATAATTTTATGCTGAATGTACTGTGTTCTCATAAAAAAGAGGTGGGATAATAATCTTCAGTGCAGATCGTGGGCTCAGTCCTATAGCTTGGAAAAAGAAATGTATTAGCACTCCTCATAGTACTGATCTGATTATTCTGTTAAGTCAGAGCTGCTAACATTGTACTGCACTTGTGCACTTATATTCCACCAGGAATATAAGAAGAAACAGAAAACTTTGAATCCTTAAAGTTATCTACAAGGCTGGTTTTAAATAACTGACACTCTCTGACAATACTTGAACATTCTACAAGGACATCTCCACACGGACTTTAAAAATAATGGAAGACCAAGGAATGCTGGTTCAAAAAGTTCCTTATTCATGCCATAACACATTGTTGGGACTACAGTGTATAATTCCATACAAATAGATGGTTTGTAACATTTTAATATGATTTCATATGGGTTTAAGCTGGGATAGAGTCAACTTCTTTTCAGTAGCTGTTAAAGTGCTGTGTTCTGAATTTGGAATAAGAATGGTGTTGATGGAACACTGATGTTTTGGTTTTCTGCAAAGTCAGGTTTATCCTAAGTCAATGATTTTATTATCATTGTTATCATTCACCATTTTTACTGCATTTTATTTTCAATTATTAAATTGTTCTTATATCAACACACAATTTTTAGTTTAATTCTCTTCCCCATTCCACCAGGATGAGGGAGAGAGGGAGTGAGTGACTCTGTGGTGTTTATTTTTCAGCTGGGCTTAAAACCATGACATATGGTTAAATGAAATTATATCAGAAGAAACTTTCTTTTAGGAGAAACTTATGATCTGTGATTCTGCTTATGATCTGTGAATTTCATGATTTAAAGTTGTATCATGATTTGAATTTAAAAAAATTATACAGTGAAATCATAGTATTAAAGCCTAGGGATTCTTTACATCTCTCACAAATTTTGCACTTTCTTTTCTGTTAAAGGAATATTTCTCCCTGTCCTGCTTATTTGAGCAAAATGCAGCTGTCTTCATTCCACTTTGGTCCCAGTTTTCTCCTAATGTTCTTAAAGTCTTTGCTTTGCCTTCACGGGATTGCCAAAGCAGCACCTACAATTGCAAAAACTGGATGTTTTAGGAGTTGTGCTGTAACTGTACTACCTTCCAGCAGCAGTGTTAGTGTATTGTCCTAAGTCTCCAAAATGGGGCAGATGCAATTCCATATTCTGCACTTTATATTTTGCACTCTGTATTTTGCACTCCAAACTCACATTTACACTGTTCTGATGAAAGCATCAGATTTTCAACACACTTCCATTTTGGCTCATGTATAAAACAATATAGCATTAAATAATCTTAACATTTTTTTCATTTCCTGTAATGGCAAAAAGAGAACAGCTAATTTGTAGAAGATATATTTTTCCAGAGTGTATATTTCATATATAGCCTTAGTAAAAGGGATGTGATGATGACAAATACCAACAACAGGATTCTATTGGCCATAAAGAGCAATAAGATGAGGCAGTTGTTCTTTCTGGGTTTTTTCCTTTTATTCTTTCCATACAGCAATCTCATTACCTGCTTTCATTGTCTTGGAATTCTTTTTAAAACCTCTAAATCATGGGAAAGAATTGTCATATTCTTTCCCAGGTCTGATAATTCAGTGGCAACATGATCAGCACCTGGTGTTTTGTTGTTTCTGAGCTCCTGATTGCCTCTTGAATCACTTCAAAATTTAATTCTTCCACAAATAGCTTGTGTCTGGGAGACAGCTTTTTATTCACTATTAAACATCTGCCTGTAGTGGACACATAAAAGTACTCTTCCCTCCTCTTTTGTAATTGAGTTTTTATAATGAAAAGGATTCCTTATTTGTTCTTTATCAGACACAGACGTGGTTAATATCCTCTCTTCCATGCACTGATACCCTTATAAAATGTGTTTATTTTACTAATCTTCCTAACCTAATTAATCTTTTTCCCAAAGCCATGGAAGTATTGCCTTTCTCCTTGTACTGCTGGCCTCATGAGTTTCCCTCTGGCTTTAGAGTGTTTCTCATCCAGAGCTCAATTCTGAATCTGAAGGCTACAACCTTGCTGTATGTCAATCTCAGCTCCTTTCCTGCAATCTTTATCAAACCATTATTTCTGCATTATTTTTGAATTTTGTCCTACGATCTGTTCTAACTCTTTCTTTGCCATCTCCTTGCAGGGGTCCCACCTGGCATCAGTTGTCTCGTAAACATCCCAAAATTTTTGGATGACTCCAAACACTTTTAACTCCTGACCAGTATTCCAATCCTCATTCTGGATTCTTCAAAGAGTCTGTATTTCCTTCGATGTCTCATCTGCTTTGTTTCATTTTGCTGAGTTCTTGGTTAGATCCAAACATTTTCCTACAGTATAGAGAGCTCACCTGCAGCGAGTTTCCCCCTCTCTTTCCACTGAGTCTTTAACATTCTCATCTCGACCCCATAAATCTTCCTTCTCTTCCTTAGGGTATCAATCATCCAGGAAAACACAGGCAGTTGAAATAAACTTATCTTTAGTCCTTCAGAGAACCAGTCTTGTATTTTATAATTGGTGAGCTTCATCAGAACGACACAAGTGTTTTCTGGTGCCTCCCTTTAAACTGCAGGCAGGAGTGCAGAGTGAACAAACCCAGTTGCTGCTGACAGCAGAGTATTCACCAGTCATGCAGGTCTCATTTCATTCTCTGCAATTACCCCTCCATTCCAAAACAGTGCCAAACTCCCAACTTCAAGAGATTTGTTTCCTAGTCCTATTGGTTATTCCCCAACCGAGATAATCACAGCTAAGAAGTTCCTGGTTTACGGAAAGTCAAAATGCTAGATGTTCATATTCTCCAGTATTATTTCCAAAGTTCAGATTACTCAGCACAAGGGGAAAAAAAAAAAAAAAA